>VCCN01004350.1:7348663-7361144 GCA_006491835.1 Architeuthis dux
AAAGTAGCTTGAACACAGCCAGGCACAAACTAGGGACCAATTTAACATAAATTTACATTGTAAAAAAACAAATCTAAAAACCTATTCGGGGTGGTGGTGGGGATTTTGAGAAAACAAAAAAAAGTTTTTTCTAGACATAATAAGTAGTAAATGTTTAAATTTTCAGCCCTCTAGCCCCATTGGTGCTGCCTGTATGCATGATACGTATATACATAGCCAGCCAGCCAGAACAACTTAAAAACTGAAGAAACTTATGTTGACAGCTTTGGTGACAGTTTTGGCTGTACAGTGCATGGTATATTAAGTTGACAGAAGAAAAGTCCAAACTAGTGGTATAATGACTTTATTTTCTTAACTGTTCCCATTCACGCTATATGAAAAAAATGTTATTGCTTTTTATTTTTATATATGTTAAATTTTGTTTTCAGTGTTTTAAATGAGTTTAACACATCAGTATTATATGGGGAAAAAATGTAAAATTCAAGTAATTACAAACATAAAAAACTAGCATTCCAAGGGAAATTATGAATCACTGCCATCCATATATGCTGTGTTGGGGGTGATCAATTAAAAAGTTGTGAAAAGGGGTGATCAATGACTAAGTTACTTCTCTCACTTTTTGTCTAGTGACCAATTTAGCATAAACTTAAATTGGATATTGAACTCCACTCTAAAAACCTATTTCCCCTACTCATTGAGGGGAGTTTCTACTATGAACAGTTAGGGTTGGGTGAAGTCCAGATACATAGATAGATACATATAAATGTCAAAACACATGAATAACCTAAACCCAGCAATAAACGAGTGTTGTAGGTAGCTATGATTAACAAACTCTTAACTTAGTATTTGTAAGTTAATTTCATCCTATATTCAAACAGCAGCACTGTGGCCTAATGGATACTTCATCTGCCTGCTTATCTCCACATCAGACATTTGAATCATGGTTTAATTTAATTTAATGTTATATATCTCTTTGCTTCAGCTTGACCAAAAAACCAACCAACCAACAAACAAACAGACAAAAAATGACATATAATGAGATAATGAGTGACTTACTTATATCAATTGAAATAAGAGTGTCTGTTTTAGTGTCATGTCTACTGTTCTTTTCTAACAATTATGAGTGAATTTGTTCCTTGTTTGGTGCTCCATGTGAGGCCTTATGCCAAAAATAGGCATTGTTTACTAAATTTTATTTTTATTCTAATGAATTGTAGTCCTGTGTTGCCATAAAGACATTGAAATTACAGTGTGAAAATATTGGTATTTTTTTTATTTCTGTATATTTTGAAGAAATAAATGCAAAGCTGTCTGGCAGGGACTGAAAAAAAACAAAACTATATATGTGTGTGAATTAATTATAGATAGTGCCTAAATGGTTAACTAGCGGGTCTTACAGATCATTACTACTACTGAGTTGTGAGTTTGATTCCCATGTTTGTGGCTATGTGCCGAAACAGGGCCAAGCTTCGCAAATGACTATTGGGTGCTTCGTCGTAGTGTAATGGTTAGCAAAACTAGTCTCGCAGATCATTAGTCGTGAGTCTAATCCTTACTGGGTGCACCATGATTGTGCCAAAATTAAGCTAAGCTTCTTCGTAAATTACTATAATTATTGATATACTTAAAGGGAAATAATTTAATACGGGCAGGTTATGTTCGACTAGAATTACTTCCCTTTGTATGCACAATGGCGCACTTCGAGGAACGTAGTGGTATTGTCCCGGTACAAACACCTTGGGGACAATGGTTTCAGACGGTGGACGAGGTTTTCGTGATTATCAATGTGAAACCTGGAACACCATCTCGCGAGATCAAATGCGACGTTCGACCTCGGCACCTCAAGGTTCAAGTTTCGGGCGAAGTGTTGATCGACGGTGATCTCACAGCCACCGTCCGTGCCGACGAGAGCATTTGGACTCTGGAAGACAAGAAAACGATCAACTTGTGTCTTTTGAAGTCTCTTTGTGGAGCCGACAAGTGTTGGAAATCTTTATTGCAGGGACAGTACGAAGCCGATCCTTTTACCTATGACCAGATGGAGAAAAAGCTGACCCTTCAACGGTTCCAATACGAGCACCCTGGCTTTGATTTTAGCGGGGCTGGTATGTCAGGAGGTTACCAAGGCGGTGGTCCCAAGTTAAATGTATGATGGTTTTAATTTTATTTAAAAGAGAGACCGTATTTTCTGCTGCTTTGAGAGGAGATGAAAGGAATATTCTCGACCTCTAATTCTGCCTAAGTTATTTACTAATATGTACTTCTATATTTCCATTTTAACAAAAACACATCGTTTCCCTTACTACACCAGACATAAATTCTGGGAAAAGCGATTTCTTTCACTTTGTAATTAAAAAAAAAAAAAAAAAAGTAAATGTTTATTCATATTAGAGCTATTTAAATGCAAAATTAGAAGTTTCAATCGATTATTCTCCAATATTATAACCCGAAAGAATTACAGGTGATCGAAATTGTCGCTTAAAACTAAACGATTTTCACACGTTTTAATACCCAATACACAGATACCCATCACAGCAAAGAGAATTAGTCCATATAAAATTAACTTACAAATTATTTTCATTAAAAGTAAGACCGTTGGGCGTTGTATTAATTGTGTTAATTGATAAATTAGTGCTACATATTGGTCAAAATTCTTGATGGAGCACCTATTTTTATTTTTAGAGTTGATTTTTATAATTCCCGGTCCACGTTGATATTCTTTCTTTTTTTTTACACTATCTCAGTTTAGTGGTCCAGATTGGAATTCTCCTTCTGCGGATTCCGAGCTGGACCACGAAACTTTGTTTTACTTTGTTTTACCCGACCGTGACTTTTTAAAATTCTTATTTTTTCTTATAATATAAGTGTTACTGTTAAATAATATTTTTATATAAGTTATTATTTGAATGAAATTGTTGTAGCACGTAGTATTGTACAAATATTAACAGTATATATATAGGTTAATAGGTAGATACATAAATAAATGTTATAAAATTAAATGAAATGCATCCCTATCCCTTTTCAACTGTAAACATGTACATTCAATTTCTCTTCACAAAATTCCTAAACAATCAATAGTGTCAGAATAAACTTGATCTAATAGTCGTTAACACAAAATTATTTTCCAGAAAGTAGAAACATTTGTAAATAACTTTAAATGCAAATGAGGCAGATGAGAATTTTCCAGAAATGCTATTTCAAACAAACTTTTTTTTAAAATGAAAAAAAAAAAAAATGAACATTACCATGCTCGACTTTGGTATGAATTATCAAACTGTAATACTCAGACATGACATGATTAGCTATTATCAGAGGCGGTGCATGGAAGCAGTGTTGTCAACTCAAAAAAACAATATTTTTCGCACTAGTTTGATTGCAAGAAAAGCGCTAAATCTTTGTTAAATAGCCAAATATGGCCAAAAACACCCCCCAAAAAACACTAGAAATGGTCTGAAGGTGGCCAAAAACAGCCAGAATGTTTTATGCGCTAATTTAGTACTTTTTTCACTTCCAAAAACAGAAATCGTCAACACTGCATGGGACTCGGGGGGTGGGGGGTTTGTAGGAGTTCTGGGGTGCAGTATATCTGAGGAACCTTGAAAAATCTAAAAATTAATGTAAAAAAATCTAAAGTAATTTTTAAAAATTTGCAGGGTTTTCGCAGTCGGACCTATCATTTGGATTGCTCTGTTCAACTTTAAAACTATTCATTCTGACATGAAAAAGGCACATTTTGAATGGATCTGCTTGCAAAGTGCTTGTTGAAAGAACCGCATTAACAGACCTGGCTCTCTCATACCATTTTAAAGATTAATGATATCCTGTATTCTAAAATGTGCATGTCAAACATTTTAATATGGCGCCAGACAAAACCTATCGGAATTGGTTGGCACTAATTTGTCATGCTTTTCAAAATTACTATTGTTGATAATAACATTATTGTGACTGGTAGTGATATTTGAATTTCTGTTCATTTACCTGTCATTTCTACTTGTGACATTTCATTTTCATTTTGCTCTAAAATCAATAAATTTGATATGAAATTTATAAAGAAAAATTTGTTTTGCCCCTTATTTTTAAACCCTTCATGTTTTGGTTGTTTTTGTTTGTTGATCTTAACAGCTTGTTAAAAATAATTGTCAAATTATAAAGAGCTGGCATTGATTGCAGATCTGTCTCTAATTGCTACTGACGCTTGGAAGAATACTACCCTGACTTCTTGTTATATTACAGGAAGTTCATATAAGTTTCAGCATGTTACCAAAAATTGACACCACTTATAAATTTACACACCAACAACATTGATAACATGAGTCCTGAGCTCATAAAATGCTGGGAACATGATAAAATCCTTCATCTGATCGGTCACTCAGCTCTCACACCAATTATCCTCAGCCATTTGCTTCGGTTTTTGGTCATATTTTGCCAGTTCCTTCTGTTGCTTCTCATCATCAGTTGATTCTACCTCATCCAAGGTCATCCACCCTTCTGTTATTTGTGATGTCCACATGTGGTCTGACATTCGTATTGTGGTTGGCTCATCTTTTGCAGTCGACTTTCGAGAACGTCTTTGAATTTGGTGGTATTTCTTTTGGGTTCACTTGGTATATGTTCATGGAGTGATATATCAAGAATGCTTCGGGAACATAAAATGGTTGAAAAAATATAGTTTTATTTTAGGTCTTTGAGATACAGCCAGTGGCGATTCTACAGGGGTGCCAGAAGGGGACATGCCCCCCTCCCCCCGGAATTTTGGCTGGCCCCTAGGTTTAATGTAGTGTTATAGCTGATATATGATTGATTGTCTTAGATTTTTGAGAAAAAAAACTCTGCTGTAAAAATATAATAATTTTGACCATGGCAGCTTTTAATGTAGTGTTTCGGCACAAGAAGCCGTGGACAAAAGGGGAGACGACCTCCCTTCCCATTTGATGATCGCTAGGGAAGGAGAAAGCTAGTTAGACCTAAACAGTTTTGTGCTGTGACTTTTATATATAAATAGCTGTTTATGTAATCTGTGATAACATGGGTGGATTTTATTAAACAAATACATCAAAACTTCCATTGTATATAATACTGTTATGTCTGCTCAGATGGTGTAATGGTTAGCACGTCTGCCACGCACACAGAAGGTCCTGGGTTTGATTCCCAGTATGAGTGAAAAGTGTGGAAAACTCTTCATTAGGACAAATTTCCCTGTGCACTCAGCAGCTAATTGAGTACACTCTACACTCTATGATTAGGGTAGAGGTATCTCTTTGGTGGACTTGCATCCTGCCAAGGGGGTTGGTCATAAAATACTTGCAAGAATAAAGTCATGGTCTCTACCAGACTTGAAACTTGCAAGGATCACTAAGCATGTATCATGCAACAGAAACTGAGTCTTTGTCAATGGGCTCCATACTCCATTGGGAGTTGTCTCTTAAAGAGATGGGACGCTTTGCTTTTGCTTTTTCTGTTATTTCTGTTTGAAAAGTATTTCTCTAAACAATGACTGTAGTCTGTTTGCAACTAAATATTTTGTGACTACTGTATATGCCGGGCTATATAAGACGAATGGTTTACAAGAATATTTGGAGGACTATCAATCACTGCAATGCATCTAAACCTCATAACTGTCCACGTCAAGCTTCGGTAGACAGCCTCCTTGTCATAATACCAGCTCATTGGATCAGTGTAATATTTTCATAGTTTTTTTCTTTTAATTAAATGTCCATAATTCATATTTATTCGGGTCTCTCATCCAGAAATATGTAAGGATATAAATAAACTGCTGCTTTTTTTTTCCAAAATCTTTGAATGTGTAAAAAAATATTTTCCTAATTTACTTTGGTTTCTTATTAATTCTTGAATATTTGTTGTGCTTACAGATGATCTGTATATGGATGTTTTTAATTGCAAGATATTGATATCTTTTGTCAAACTCCAGTCCAAGTCTGGTTTTTCTACTCTAACAACAACAACAATCCTCACTTATTTAGGGAGTAAACTCTTCACTGTTTGTCTGTCCTGTCATGTTAAACCAAACCGATATATAAAATTAACATCCAATATTTGAAATCATGACCGAGTGATCAGTAGGCAGCTTGCCTACCGACTGAGCCAAACTGGCATGTTTTACATGTCTACAAATCTTTGTTAGAAATAGACACAGGCTTATTTCATTCTAATAAATAATACATAAAATTAACATTGAAATCACGACCAAGTGAACGGTAGGCAGCTCTCTTACTGACTGAGCCAAACTGACAAGTCTTACATATCTACAAAAATTCATGTTACAAATACACAAGTGCTTATTTCATTCTAATAAATAAATATATTTTTATAATTTTGTATTTATTATATATACAATACAAAAGTTGCAATAATCATCTCGCTCTCAGTCAGAATAGAAGTTGGAGTGGAGTTTGACCCTGCAGCAGCCAGCCTTGTTTCTTTTCCTTGCTGCTTTCTTCAATTCACAAGTATGTAGTGAAATTCTAGAAATTTTCTAATTTTTTGCATAGGACACGTTTGTATGAAAATAAATTCAAACACGCCATTCAAAATCTTATAGACTCTTTATGTAGTTCTAAATTTGGAAGATTTTCATCTGTTAAATTTCAGAACCTATGTTTTAACAAAACTGTGTTCTCAGTAAAAGTGATTTGTTCCAGTGCATCATCAATATCCACCCCAGTATCTGTTATACCACTTTGCACCTCCATTAGATACTATTCAACATTTATTAGATAATAATATATAGATATTCACTAAGCTTGGCTTAGTGCAGCTCAGGTTCAATTGAGAGAAATAAGAGTAGGAAGACTGTGTTGCTCTAATCTTCCCAGTGGCAAGGGCCTGCCTACCATGAAGAATATCAGCAATCAAAATCACAGCTTTTTACCAGGGCTTTAACACCGAGTCTTCCTACTCTTATTTCTCTCAATTAAACCTGCTGTTTGTGTTCACTTCGTACTAATGTCTTTAGGAAAGATATGAATCCATTTTTCCCCCAAGGCAGATGAATAACTGATCCCAAACCAGGAGTGGAGCCCCTAAGACAGACTGGTGGTAAACTTTACATCTAAGAACAAAATGGACGAAAGTTTCAGTGTGAAATAGACACGTGAGAAATTTCACAAAAATGGACGAATTTAAAAGAAAATATTTTTCCATTCCAAATTTCGAAGAATAATTTTTTTTATATGCTTCCTACAACACCTTTTATTAATTTGATGATTTATCTATTTTATATAATCATGCTTTTGTTGATTTTTACACATTTTACAGATATATCCCTCGAGATACTAATTATGTTTACCTTTTTTAGAATAATATCCAGGGACTGCTTGAATGGAACTCTTACTTTGGGATTAAAAAAAACAGGAAAATTAAGGAAAATAATTTATTTTTTTTTTAACTTTTAGTTTTATTCGATTAATTATAATTCAGGCTTTTGAATTTTCACTCAATATTATTTAAAAAAAAGATTTTTCATCATTTTTATCAATTTATTCAGATTTTTTAAATGTATACTTTTTATTCTTTCTATGTCGTGGTTCGACTGAAACTTATATAAAAATATTATAACAAGGATGAATAATTAAATATAGTGAAATGATGAAAAAATATTTACTGGCTGTATTTTTAATATATTTTATTCTGTTTTTTGTTTATGTAAATTAACCGCTATTTCAAATTATGAGAGCTGCAGGTGACAACATGCCTTTTTTTTTGTACGAGGCAGCTGTCATGCATTCTAATCTTGTTTATTTTTTCCACTCAAATATATGTGTACTGCATTGTCTACCATACATTTTTTTAAAATCAGGTGTCGCTTACACGCTTGAAATCTTTTTCATTTTTGTTCATACATATCTACATCTTTTCTGGCAACTCCTGTAGCCAAAAAGGCTGCAAGTTGTGATGTCTCATTGAACCACTGGGAAAACAGCCTTGAAGGTTGAAAGAGTAGGATTGTCCCTATGTAACAACCCAATTAAAAAAAAAAAAAAAATTCATGCACTGGTTGCTGCGCAAATGACAGCACAGCCAGAGACATCATCGGAACGATGGTCAACCAACATAGCAGACAATATTATGTTATCTTTAGTTTGAGCATAAATTCTGTGCAAAAGTAGAAACAATACTTACAAGAAATTGAATTTCCTTGGTAAGCTTTTTTTTAACCAATCAGAAACAGAATGCATCTGTTCTACCCATTCAGAAAAGAGATAACATTCCTGTTGAATCAACAAGTAATTCATCTAAACCACTTTCTAGAACCTATGGAGAGTTATATTTTTGAATATAAGTTACCGTATATTTTTGAATATAAGACACGTTTAGAATTGAGCATACAATTTCAGAAAATCAACTGACTCGAATATAAGCCGAGTCCATTATTTTCCATAACGTTGTCATGAGAAATATCCCTTTCTTATGAATACACTGTTTATGGCACTTGGTTAGCTCTCACCAAAACATGAATTTCTTTCATCTTCAACATACTGGTTGTTGTTTTCAGGTCGTAAAAGAGATGACGAATCTGCCTGAAAAAAATGATTTTAAAAGGATATTAAGCAATACGCATTGAATACCACCTACATAGCATTTCATACAAAACCATGGTAATGAATTGGGTTAAAACAATGGGAATTATCGCTTTCTAATATACATTGTGGCTATTGGCAGTGTATTCATATAGGCAAAAAGTATTGGCCATTTTTGAAAGTCGAACTGCTGATGTTTTTTTTTTTGTTTTTTTTGTAGTGAAAGGTGTTTTTACTAAAAAAAAAATGTTTTATAATCAAAAATCTATGGTACTAAAAAGAATTTAACTAAACAGTGAAGAAATAGAAATATTACATTTTTGTCATTTAAGAAATAAATAAGGATAATTAAAATTACTTGCAATAAGATAGAATTAAGATTAATGACAATTGAATAATTGTTAATGGGAAAATGATAGGAAGAATCCAAGGTAAAAATATAAGTCTTTATCTGAAATTTCACAAATATTCTACAAATGTTTAGTTTTTTTTCTAATACACAGTTTGAAAGATATATACAAATAAATAAATGGGATATGTTTATATATGTAGATATTTACTAAGCTTAGACTATCTGGAGCACCCAATGAGGATCAGACTTACTTCCAGTGGTATTGCTAGACCAACCTATTAAACATTGTTATATAGCTGGTACTCCGATAAGTGTATGTGTCCATATACATATGTGTAAATCTTAGAGTTTTTTGTCTTGTCTCTATATTTTTTAAAACTTTCAGCTGATAGAAAAAAAGCCTATGGGCATTTTCTTTTTCTCCTTTTATGCTCAATTTCTTAGTTGTTTTTGCTTGTGTCAGTAGTTTTAATTATCATTTCCAAAGGGAGGAAATACGTTCGGAAATGTTTGCCTTCATTATAAATATTGAAAGTTAATATTAAGTATTCTAAGGAAATATTTATTTTTTTAAATAACAAAAATTAATAATTATTTAAATAATAAAAATGAGGGTGGAAAAAACCCCCCCAAAAAACAATGATTGTCGTATCTAATTATTCCGATCAATGGGAAGAAACTCTTTCTTACTTATAGTCTGATTGTCTTCTCTTGATTTGTACAGCATTGTCGCAAACCATAATACTCTATGTTTATCTGTACGTGCCCTCTATGCAGTCAAAACGGTGCATCGTAGCCAGAGCGTCTGAATCAAGATACCCCTATAATCCACTAACTTACAGGATGCAAAAGAAATCCTGGTGATTTGCAACATTTTAAGGGTTTTAAAGAGGAGTTCTTTATTACTGAACTTGACTCTTACTTTGTGTCCGCCGAGTGAGAACGCCGTGATGTAATAATATAGCTTTTATTTTGACCACACTTTTTAGTGGTAACGTCGTCAAGTGAATGGTTCGTCTGCCGTTGCCATGGAAACGAAAGCTATGTTGCTATATTAATGTTTATAAAATCAAATTATGGATAATTGTATATCCAATCGACAGAATATGATAATTATAATGACACTTATTAGTGAGAGCCTATATTTGCCCGGTGTTGGTGTGAGCGACTACTAAATTTATACAAAGTATTTGGCTGTAGTGGGGTTGGGGGGAAAGGTGTTGGTCTTCTTTATTCTATCTTACTCTTAACTAGATTCATTTGCGACCCATTCGTACCACAATTTCTCTTTCAGCAAAAGAATTTCATACTTCGCATTTACCATAATACCGCGTTCATTCTTTGGGGCTTAATCCACATACCCATGATTATGTACACTAATGGTGGCGAAGGGAGAAAACCTCATTTAAATGAAATAAAATGAGGAGTTAGTATGGAGACCACCCTTCCCATGCTAGGGTTAGAAGCTCTACTGTTTCCACTCCAGAAACAAGTAGTACTTTCCCTAAATATGGCGGTGGGGTATGGGGTAGTGATTTCGTGGGGGTGCCTCAGGGAGAGATGGATTCTTGCTATATTAATAAACGTGAGTTGGTGACGGAGAAAAAAACAACTTTGAAATAAACAGCAGAGACAAATAAATACAGTGGTACCTCACATAACAAACGGAATTTCACTTAGTGAGAGGTCCAATTTGCCCCCAAAAATCTCTTCGCGAAATATTTTCAGTTTGCAAGGAAAATCTTTTTCTCAGTTTTGCCACAAATTATATCTAGAATTATCTAAATACTATTTCATATGTTAATAATGTTAAAATAAATCTTAATAATAAAAAAATAACAATTGAAACAATACTTAAACTATTTTATTTATTATGTTGTGGCTTGTGGGTTATCAAAGCTTGAAGTTTAATTTTGTTTTAAAAAGGTCACCATTCTTAATAATAAGAAATTTCTCCTTGTCAACTAACTCTTTAGGCCGCGTTTAAATTTTGTTTACTCTTTAGTAACAACTAGCAATAGTACCCTGCGTTGTCCGGGAGAAAAATAACTGCAGATATAACACCGTTTCACTTTGCTTTAGACCCCTAAAAAAGAAAAACATGGAAAAAGATTTCCTGCTCGCCTTTGACCCCTAAAAGTGAAAAAAAAAGTTCCCCCTAGAATTTGACCCGTAAAAGTAAAAAAAAAATGTTCCTTGGTACCGTTCCTAGACTATGCTTAGCAAATATTAATAAGAACGATAACACTATAAACATTACTTGAGCCCTGGGGAGACTTGGTGTCACTTTGCTTCATGCGAGAACATTTCGTAACAATATGCGTCCTCCCGATAGTCACCTATGGAGCTGAAACGTGGAACCTAACCAAAAGATTGGTTCTCAAACTAAGAACCATGCAACGTACACAATAGAGGATCTTGCTCAACATCACATGGAGAGATCAGAAGACAGAACATCACGACTCACAACGTGGATCCCCAGAGATCATATGCGAAACTGTGGCCGGCCGACAGAAAATAAGATGGCGTGACGATTTAGACAGGTTTAAGAGATATTTGCGCCGTGACGCCCGTGATAGTGAGATCTGGCGAATCTTGGGGAAGGTCTATGTCCTACGACGGACGTTAAAAGGCGGCGGCTGCTGCTGCTGCTGCTGCTGACATTGATGATGCAGGACGGCAGAAAACCTTTTGCTGGTTTGTTCGGCCTTGTATCTATTTTTATTCAAACATTTCAGAGGAACTTGTTCTGAACATTACGATAATTCATTCATATATAAATCACATTTTCCTTTATTTTTGTCTGCGGCGGAAGTTTTTGGTTCCAAAAAAACATGTTTGGTTCCAATTGGTTTCAAATTTTCAATTCTTGATCGATTTTGCTGAAATTTAATTATAATGCTGGGGAAACCCCAGTAATTAAAAAAGTTAAAGAGTTATGGCCGATCCGATTGTTTGTTTACATTTTATATATAAATTAAAATTGGATAACTTCTTTATTTTTAAAGATATTTCAATGACATTTTGTATGAAGGCTGGGGAGGTATGAAGACTTTGGTGTAATGAGTTATGTGCGATCCGATCGTTCGTTTACGTTTTATAAACAAAAACCATGTTTTTGGTTTAAAAAAAAAACTTGTGTTTGGTTCCAATTGGTTTAAAATGTAGGTATTTTACTAGTGGATAAATACAGATAGGTGATAGGAAAATACCCGGCAATCGATAGAGACAATCAAAATAAGTTTTCCCCCCGAGACCTTTATTCTTTTGAGATTTTTTTTCATTATTCTTTTAATTTTTCTTCATACTACCTGATTGTTTAGCACTTTGTATTTTTATCTTGAACAGATGAATTAAAATTTAAAAGAAAATCCTTAATTTATAAATGAGGATTAAAAATACTTTGTATATAATTTCTAGGTGTGACTCAATGGTATAGAGCAAGACTAAATAACATTTTTTTTTAAAATTATTTTTTTTAGTGAAGTATTATAAATCATGATTATTTTAAAATTTTATTACGACTACTTTTTTACCGTCATCTTAATTGTATTAGTTGCCTTTTATAGCAACTTTTGCTCAGGCCGATTAC
>VCCN01004350.1:7483046-7494458 GCA_006491835.1 Architeuthis dux
AACAGATGAAGAATAGTCCTGGTACTGTAATAGAGCCGCGTATGAATTTTTGAGTTGACTAATGAAACCAATTCGACATGCTACAAGGACCTTCAGTGAGTAAGAATATCTTGGGCAGACATTCCAGATCAGATGCAAAATCTTTTTATTAGCCTAAGCGTTTCATTTTTGTTTGTAAATAGCTGGAAATGACTTGCTCCGGGGCAACTTTACTCAGCATGAAATTCCCCTTCCAACGATATACAATATGCCCATATTTGATGGAAGAAAGATTTTTCTTACTAGGGCACCACAGCGAAAATCTGCCATTATGAAAGATAGCCATCATTTTCTAGAATGTCTACCCAAGATATTCTTACTCACTGAAGGTCTCACTAGCATGTTGAATTGGTTTCATTAGTCAACTCAAAATTTCCTACAGTGCTCTATTACAGCGCCAGGACGAGAGGTAGAGGAAGAGAGGGCTGTGGTATATATTTAAAACAAAACAACACTTTTCAGGTAACGGAAGATTATATCCAGCAATTATTTGATTATTCACAAGCTAATTTAATATATAGTTTATGTATTTCAACGAGAAGATGCCTACCAAGAAGTACCGAGTTCCATACTGACAAGGCTCTTAAAAAGCTCATTGCAGGCCTTTGCCAGTCTAGCAAGGCATATCAAGCCATCCTATAGCTTCTGTGAACAGTGAAAACCCTTGTCACCCTGCCTGCTACGAAGAGAATTGACCAAAGTTTTGAAAACTAGGAGATAATAACAAGAAAACAAGGTTCCGGTAAGCCTAAAACCGTCAAAGAGATGACAGATGCATCAGATGGCAAGTTTTAAGGAACACTAACTAAACGCTCACTTAACTAGCCGGAGAATTTAAAAAGGTGGATGGTGGCTAGAAGGTTATCTGAACAGAGTTTTCAATCTAGAAGGTGCACCAAACCTTTCTTGAGTCCCCAAAATATCAAAAACCAAGGCTATTTTTCCAGTGTTACAAGGACAAAGACTGATTTTCCCAAGTGACTTAGTGTATAGTCTAAGATAACAAAATAATAGGTTATTTATACGGACGTTTTCTTTTGTTTGATTTTTAGATTTTTACTGTAATATATTTATGTTATAATTATTATAACATTGATTTTGCTGGCGCAGAAGACGTATATTTTAAAGTTCATTATTTAAACTACTAAGCACCGCAAATCACTCTTTTTTTCAGACAGTGATCTGTCTCCCATCTATAACACTAGCGTATTGTAACATAATATTAGCATATTGTAATATAATACCAGCGTAATGTAATATTATGATATTTTTAAGTGCATCATTCTGGCCGAGCAAATTCAGTACGGATTATTTCCTAACGTACTATAATTTGCATTTGTTCTGCATTAAAGATTAATATGTTAAACCATTGTTAGGTAGCATCACTCATCTTCACGATGTGAAAATTCAATACGAAAAACAAAACTAAAAAAGATATGAATAAATTTATAAAGTCTGGATACAAAATTTCGTATAAACTACTAAATGTTTTGTGGAATTCTTTTGTTTGACGCAACCCGGAACTTCTCGTATCTACAGGAATATAGAAGGTTCTGATAACGTTTCGTTAATAAGATGTTATTAATTGTTTGTACCCGTTTATCAGATAAAGTGATACTTAAACGGTTTACAGTGTTCAGAATACTTTCTCTTCGAGCGAGCATATATGCCACAATAAGAGAAATTGTTCTGGACACACATCGTAAAAATAGTCCGACATTGCTTTTTCTATTTATTTATAAATTACAAAAGGAATGTCACCTAACAACAAACACAGAACGACTTTTTGGCGAACCCAATACATACATAGATACATACATAGATACATACATACACACATACGTATTAAGTATGTGCAAAGGTCTCTAGAGAAAAACGGTTTTCAACTGTATATTCAGTCTCTAGTTTTCAAGAAAGAGCGCTGGGACCTTTTGCACATGCCTAATAAATACACACACACACACACACACACACACACACACACACACACACACACGAGAAACCTTTGGTTTGAAGGATGAAGTCGGCTGTTAACTTCACCTTAAAACTTGTGTTCGCTTAAACAGGACATACGTTTTAATTGAATGGAAATTCTGTCGGATATCAGATAACGTTCGTTCGTGCCGGATCCATAATACAATGTTGTAGTTGTATTATTTGAGTGATTATCACTACTACTACCACTCCAAATAATATTACAGTTCAATGTTCAAACTTTTTTTGTTCCTGGTTAATAAGTGTTATTTTCTAATTGATTATGTCTAAAAAGTATAGAAAATGTCAATTATTCCTTTCAAACTTTGCTTTTGCGACAAGGATAGTGATAATTTGAAATGTATTGTTTTACTACTTATTTGCAAATGAACAACGGGCAGATTTGTACATTTTTAATCACATAAAGTAAAAAAAACCCAATTACATATGATTAGTTTGAAGGGAATAATAGCCAGTTTCTATGCTTTTTACCCATAAGCAATAAGAAAATACCACTCACTACCCAGGAGAAAAAATAACATTGCTCGGTGTTATCCATTCATATAAAACTAGCAGGAAAACACCTTCAAATATAACAACACAGGAAAACAAATTATATTTTAGAAAGATTTCATAAAATGAAATGTTCGTTTTAGTCGATTATTCGCACACACGCCCATGTTTAGCATTGTAGTTACATTGTAAATAGAAGATCCCCCCTAAAAGCTTAAAAATTAATTGTTCTCAGAATTGACAAATTACCGGAGGAAACAAATGTCTTATGGATTGAAAGCACAAAAAATTAATTGCAAAACATATTTTATTTATAAGCTTTTTCAGATATTTGCGCATGGATCTACCTGGGAGTGTGAGCTGGCCCGCATGGGGTGCGCGAGACCTGATATGCGAAAAATATATGCAAAATTAGCAGTGGTTTGTGTTGTGTAAGAAGAAATATATTTTGGATGAAATTTGGAGGAAAATGACATATGTCTTACTAAAAATTAGAAATGACCTCTGATGACCTTGAATGACCTATGAGGCCAACCTCACATAAAGATGTGCCCCTATGCCATCGTAGGTGCAAAATTACAATTGCTTCGATTGGCTAGAAATTATCACAAATGTCCTCTGGTGACCTTGAATGACCTCCTCGGTCAACTTCACATAACCCATGTCCTCTGCTGTGAAAAGATGTACCACTATGCCAAGTTTCAGCTTTCTAGATGCAACTTCCGGTTACGTCGGACAGAAAGTCAAGGTCAAGTTTAGCGTTATAATTACATTGTAAATAGAAGCCAGCTGTAAAACCTTTAGAAAAATCACCAATCCTATGTCCTCCGCCATGAAAAGATATACTGCTATGCAAAATTTAAGCTTTCTACACGTAAAATTGTGGCCTACAAAGTGGAACAGACTGGCACACAGACGGACATTGAGTTTTATTTATATAGATAGATAGATAGATAGATAGATAGATAGATAACTGGTTCTGTTTGTCTGCCTGTCTGTATATTGGTTAAACATTCGTGCAGCTCAACCAAATTTGGTATGCATAATTAGTGGAACTATTTGATTTTTATAAAACATTTTTTAGACAGTTTTTCTATAAACTGAACCATAACTTTCTGTTCAATATACATATACATACTAGCTGGAACCACCCGATTGGGCGGTGTTCATAAAATAACTGGCTCTGTTTATGTCACTGTCCCCACCTTAAACATTCGGACAGCGCAAACAAATTTGGTATGCATACCTAGTGGACATATATACAAACTTTAGATAAACCAGATAGTCCAAATTCTTCCCCTAGGTCCACTAGGTATGCATACCAAATATATATGTTCGTATTCCAGGATGTCGAGAGTTACGCATCACAAAACAGAAACAAATGTATGTCCGAAATCCGCAGGTCTCATATTACGTATACCACACATCTTGAGTCGAATTTGGCAAAAAAAGAATGTGTCGATTCCTTCGGGGTCGGCGTTCGCGCTCTCTGTCTAATTTATTTATTTATCTTTTTTTATCTAGGATTTTCTCAAAAACTATTTCTGTTAGATCAATAAAACTTCGGAAATCAGCAGATCTCAAATTACCCATAGCACATATATTTAGGTCGAATTTTTCAAAAAAAATAAAATTGTCGATTTCTTTGGGGTCTGCGTTCGTACTCTCTGAAAAAATGTCTGTCTAAATATTTTTATGCTTTTTTAAAATTTCTTTTTGGGCACTAACCACTTGGCGGACCGATTTCAAACTGCGACGAGTACAGTTTAATTTTTAAAAAATGTATCTTTCTTTCAGTGCTAAAGTAATTTTGACAGTACCTATATTATATAAAGTACTAAAGTATGTGTTTGTGTTTGTGCTCTAAAAAGTCGAGAACTACGCATCAAAGATGAAAAACAAAGGCATACCCGAAATCAGGTCACAATTTAAATACAGCACACATCGTCTATTTCTATGGGGTCTGCGCTCACATAAAAAAGGACTAATTGTATCGGTGAGAGCAACAATAGACTAGTGTTTAGAAACAATGTAAATACAATCTGCGGACCGAGTTCAATACCCGATGGAGAAAGTTTTACTTTTTTTCTTTTAATTTCATGAGCTTTCGATTTAGTATACCTTCAAATCTTGATTTGTCAGTGTTGAGAACATACATATATGGCTTTATAAGAGGGGGTTCTATTTACAATATTACATAAATTACTAAAGTATGTGTTTGTCTTTGTGCTCCAGAAAATCGAGAACTACGCATAGGAAATTAAAAAAACACTGGAAAAACAAAGTCATGTCCGATATCCGCAGGTCACAATTTACCTACAGCACACATTTTAAAGTCGATAGGTTGGAAAGCCTTCGGTATGAATAGCGACATTTTGAAGAGCGCCTTGCTTAAAGCGCAAAGTATACAACTGTTGCATAATATCAGCCATGGCTTACGGATGCGAAACATCGAAATTCACAAAACGAGCTGAAAACCAATTTAAAATAGCACAGAGAGCCATGGAAAGAGCAATGCTATGAATAACTCTAAGAGATAGAAAATGATCAACATGGATCAGAGGGAGGACTAGAATGAAGGATATTATACAAATAATTAAGCAGCAAAAATGGAGATGGGCTAGACGCGGCAGAGGTTAGAACAATTTAGGTCGCCATGGAAGGAGATGGGAAAGGACTTTGTTCAGCAGTGGACTTATAACGGCTGCTGCTGTTGCTGCTGCTGCTGCTGCTGCTGCTGATGATGATGATGATGATGATGATGATGATAATATAGGTTAGAGGTAATAAAGTTCCGTGTTCGCCTTCCTTAAGTAAACAGAACATAAAGTTTCATTAAATGGAACTTCTTTCGGATGTCAGATAACGTTCACTCGTGCCGGATCCATAATACAATGTAGTAGTTGTATTATTTGAGTGAGTATTACTACTACTACCACTCCAAATAATATTACAGTTCAATGTAATGGAAATCTTCAAGGAAAGATTCTGAATAGATATACTTGTTTTTAGAGCGAGAATCAGTTATATTCAAAGGGGTAAAATTGAGTTTATACGTAAAGATATTAAGAAGGGGAATAATTAGAATTAGAAGAAGAATTATAATTAGAATTAGAAGAAGAAGAAGAAGAAGAAGAAGAAGAAGAAGAAGTGTGTTAGGATAGGAATTTGAAAAGAGACAAAAAGGGCGACCTATATAACAAGGAGAAAAATAGATAAAAGTGTTACAAAAAGAATTAGAAGCTATTATTATCATTAACCCATAAGAACCTGGACCGAAGGGAAAATATGTGGGATATAAAACGGACCACGTGGAACACATTATTTTTCAGATGTATTTTATAACACAAAAAACTGAATAAAAATAAATACTATTGCCTCATATTGGAGGTCTTCTCAACAAGCTACTGTAGCTGTAGAAAATTGTTTCAAATTATATTTTATTAATAATTTAATGAATTATTTGTTATGTTTACATTTGTCTAAATTAGTATTCACAAAATGTATCAAAAATATTGTATAAGGGACTGTGCAGTTCAATTAAATTGTATGTGATACCAGTGTCACAGTGGGTTCTTATGGGTTAAATAAATTAATAAAATACCCCAGAAAGAATACAATGAATAAAACACACGCCAGAAAGTATACAATGAATAAAATACCCC
This sequence comes from Architeuthis dux, assembly GCA_006491835.1. Taxonomy (NCBI): domain Eukaryota; kingdom Metazoa; phylum Mollusca; class Cephalopoda; order Oegopsida; family Architeuthidae; genus Architeuthis; species Architeuthis dux. Next base: position 7,489,238 of record VCCN01004350.1, read on the forward strand.
AGAAAGAATACAATGAATAAAATACTCCAGAAAGAATACAATGAATAAAATAAACCCACACATAATACAATGAATAATAATGATCCAGAAAGAGTACAGCAAATAGAAATAATACAGAAAGAGTACAACAATCATACTATAATTCAGCAAATGTCTGTCCGTCTGTCATCACAAAACGCAAGAATGGCCAGAGCTATGGTCACCAACTTTTCTGTGGTTATTAATGGGACACCAGATCAGGTTAGATTTTGAACCCCAAACCACCCGGGAAAGTTTTGGTTGCGGGTTCCGTTTGAAATTAAAATGTATGCTAAATTGGTCCCTTATTTTGTGTCCAGTAGCGTTTATTCTTACCTAGAAAAATTAGTCTCATATTATAATTCACCAAACGTCATAAGAAATGTAGGTGGCCGATCGGTTGGCAGCTCGGAAAATGAACTCGGAGAGTCGAGTTCAAACCAGACTCTGACTGGCACTAATGCCATTTGGAAAGGCATGAATCCGTCTCCTCCTCCCAGTTACAGGTCAAATAGCATATGGTGAAGTGAGTGACATCACTTCGGGTGTTTATCGCCTCTGAGTCGATTTCACATATCACAAACTTCGAAGAACTATTAGCAAAAGACTGCCAGAGCTGTAATAGCCACATTTTCGGTTACTGATGGGACTCAAGATTCGGTTTTTAGGAAGTTAATTTTTAAAAAATCCACCCGAAAATCCATCCATCCATCATCATCATCATCATCATCATCATCATCATCAGCAGCAGCAGCCGTTATAAGTCCACTGCTGGACAAAGGCCTTCCCCATCTCCTTCCATGACGACCTAGATTGTGCTAACCTCTGCCACGTCTTACCGGCAAACCTTTCTATCTCGTCCCTCCATCTTGTATCTGGACTTTTCCTACTGCGTTTACTGTCCCATGGGCACCAATCGGTTAGTTTTTCCCCCCATCTATTGTCATCTCTTGGCCAGCCCATCTCCATTTTTGCTGCTTAATGATTTGTATAATATCCTGCACTCTAGTCCTCCCTCTGATCCATGTTGATCTTTTTCTATCGCTTAGAGTTATTCCTAGCATTGCTCTTTCCATGGCTCTCTGTGCTATTCTAAATTGGTTTTCAATTCGTTTTGTTAATTTTCATGTTTCGCAGACGTAAGTCATGTCTTGTATTATGCAACCGTAGTATACTTTACACTTTAAGCACATTGGCAAGGTGTTCTTCAAAATCTCTCTATTCATACTGAATGCTTTCCAGCCTATCGTATGCGTTTTATTTCGCTGTCATGGTCTTTCTCTAACTTTATTACCTGTCCTAGGTAGCTGTATTCATCGACCTGTTCTAGACCCTCTCCTTCTATCTTTAGAACCTTTTGGGGGACTTTATCGTTGAATATTACTCTTGTCTTTGTCCTATTCATCTTTAAGCCTACTGTTTTACTTTCCCTATTTAGATCAGTTAACATGTTTTGTGATTTTCGGATGCTTCCGACATCATGGAAATGTCATCGGCGAATCTTAAGTGGCTTAAGTATTCTACATCTATGTTTATTCCCATTCCTTCCGAATCAGTATCTGTATGTAGTCTAATTATTGCAGTGTCATTTTCGTATATGTTTTGGATGATTTGTATGTAATTTTCGTTAACACCTTGTTCTCGCATTGAGTTGAAGACTGCCGTATGTTCTACCGAGTCAAATGGTTTTTCATAATCTACAAAGGCCAAACAGAGTGGTTTGTTGTATTCTAAGGACATTTCGATTGGTTGATTATTGCATGGTGGTGATCTATTGTTGAGAAGCAGCTTTTGAAGCCTGCCTGCTCGCGTGGTTGATTTTCATCAAGAATGCCTGCTAATCTGTTTGTGAGTATGTTTGTGAATAGTTTATATATGTTAGGTAATAGTGTAATAGGGCGGTAGTTGCCAAGGTCGTGCTTATCTCCTTTCTTGTGGAATAGGATGACTATTCCTAGACAGAAGTTTTTATGAACTTTTCTTTCTCTTACGCATTGCTTGAATATCTGTGCTAGTCCTTTGTGCAAGATCTCTCCTACTTCTTCTAGAAGGTCTGTCGTTATGCCATCCTCGACTGGAGCTTTACCGAGTTTCATATTTCGTAGTGCAAATATTACTTCTTCTACTGTTATGTCTGTGATATCGATAGTATCTATAGGTTGATTAGTTTGTGGTATTTCTATTTTTGAAGCGTACATATTTTCATAGTATTCTTCTGTTACTTTTGTCAATTTGTCCCTATCTTTGATAATTTTGCAAGTTTATCCATTAGTGCAAGCAGTGCGAGCTCTTCCCATTTCTGATAGCCTCTATCTTTTTCGTATTTTTCTGTCTTTTTTCTCTTCTGGTTCTTTCATTTATTAATTTGTTAAGTTCTCCTTTTTTGTTTTCGTCGTCTTTAGTTGTTATTTTCATATTTCTTCTCTGTTTGATTAGTTTTAATGTTGCTTTAGAGTATTTCCCTGTGTTATTATTTACGTTTGTATTGCTATCATCTCTGCTGCTCCCTTAATTATATTTGCACTGTCGTTATTCCACAAGGCCTGACACCTGTTCTCTATCGCTACTCTAAAGTTGCTAATGCTCTCTATTTCTACCTTATTATGGCATCTCTCCTTAAGTATCATTTTTTTAACTTTTAGTTTTAAAGTTAAATATAGTTCTGCCCGCTACCATTCTATGGTCGCTTCCTATGTCTACTTTGTTTATAACGGTAACGTCTGCAATGTTACTGATCTTGTCAGTTATTATGAAGTCGGTTTCGTTTTTTGTTATGCCATTTAGGCTTTTCCAAGTCCACTTTCGGCCTTCCTGTTTTTGAAAGAATGCTTTAATTATCTTTAAACCGTATCTCCCTGAGAAATCTACTAGCATGTCACCTCTTTTATTTCTCTGGCCTATTCCATATTTTCCTACACTAGATTACCCAACCTTTCCTTTACCTACTTTAGCATTAAAGTCTCCCGGGAGTAATGTGTATTTAGTCTTCTCCCGATCGATTATCTTATTGATGTCGTCATAGAACTCTTCAATCTCCTGGTCAGAACCTTTCGTAGTTGGCGCGTAGACCTGGATTATCTTTAGTGTATCTTTTGCTTAATCTAACTGTTATCCAAGCTATTCTGTATCGGCCTCAAATTGTGCCCATGTTTTACTGTTGCATTTGTTTTACAAATTTGTTTTAGAGGTAGGGTTAGGTTTTTTGCTAAAGAAAACAACAACAACATGTTTTATTGTCAGGTTAAGGTTAGATTCTTTAAACCAAACTGGCATAATCATTGAGAGAAAGAGAAATGCACGTCAATGGTCACCTATGACGAATGGAAAGTAAGGGTGCAGTTTAGCATTATAGCTACATTGTAAATAGAACCTCCCTTTATAAAACATTTAAATATATCTGTTCTAAAAACTTACAAATTTCCGGAAGGTTTGAACTCGGCCCGCCTATTGTATTTGCCTCGTTTCCAAACACTGGTGTATTGTTGCTTTACACATACTTTAGTACTTATATAATATAGGTACTGCCAGAATTACATTAGCATTGAGAGAATGTTACATTTACATTCGCAGTTTTCCTATGACGAATGGAAAGTGAGGTCCAGTTTAGCATTAGATCTACATTGTAAATAGAAGCCCCCTCTATAACCTGAAATTATTTTTTTATCAAAACTGATAAATTTCCACTTAAAGATATGTACTAGACATAATTTGAGACCAGCTGATTTCGGATATGCCTTTGTTTTTCCTCTGTGATGCGTAGTCTAGAGTACAAACATATTTTACTACTTTATAATATATGATAATTATAATGACATTTATTAGTTGAGAACCTATATTTGCCCGGCGCCAGTGTGAGCGACTGCTAAACGAGCGGCCTAAATCGTAAATATGAATAAAGAAACGAACTCCGTGCGGGGATCGAACCCGCGTCCACCCTGGAAGCTACCTTTTACGCAGATACTGCTCTACCGACTGAGCTAACGAAGGTCTCATGGTAGGCAGGGGTCTTTTAATCCTACATTTTGTTGGCTCCTCTATTCTCACGTTCGTATTTTAGGCACGAATATAATCTGGCTCTCGATGTCGACAGTATGAAATCAAATAATGGATAATTGTATATCCGACAGAATATGATAATTATACTAACATTTATTAGTTGAGAACCTATATTTGCCCGGCGCCGGTGTGAGCGACTGCTAAACGAGCGGCCTAAATTGTAAATATGAATGAAGAAACGAACCCCGTGCGATGAACGAACCCGCGTCCACCCTATCAAAACATTACTAATTAGGGAAAATAAAAAAGTAGGCTTAAAGATGAACAGAACAAAGACAAAAGTAATGTTAAACGATAAAGTCCTCAAAAGACCATAAGAATAGAGGGTGAGCCTCTAAAAGAGGTTAAGAAATACATTTACTTAGGACAGATAATAAAGTTAGGGAAAGACAATGGAAACGAAATAAAACGATGCATTACTATCGGCTGGAAATCGTTTGGTATGAATAGAGACATAATGATGAGCACCTTGCGAATGTGCTTAAAGCGTAAACTATACAATGGATTATGGGTTAATAAAACCAGCTATGACTTACGGAAGAGAAGCATGGACATTAATAAAATAACTGAGAAACAACTTAGAATCGCACAGAGAGCTGTGGAAAGAGCAATGCTAGGGATACATTTAAGAGATAGAACAGATCAACATGGAACAGTGTGAGAGAGAGAGAGAGAGAGAGAGAGAGAGAGAGAGAGAGGGGGGGACTAGAGTGAAGGACATTATACAAATAATTAAGCAACAAAAATGGACATGGTCTGGACACTTAACAAGAGGAGATGACAACTGATGGAGCAAAAGACTAACGATTGGTGCCCATGTGACAGTAAACGCAGTAGGATAAGATCAGACACACGTTGTAGGGATGAGATAGAAAGGTTTGCCAGTAAGACATGGCATAGGTTAGCACAATCTAGGTTGTCATGGTAGGAGATGGGAAAGGCCTTTGTCCAACAGTGGACTTATAATGGCTGATGATGATGATGATGCTATTTCGGAATATTACCATTAGGGGGTAATGGTAATAACATAACATATAACATTACACTCCCCCTTTTTTTAATATTATGCCCCCATTTTTAACGTTAAGAGCCCTTTTTAAAAAACATAAAGTTTTATATGATTTTGACGTTTATTTTATCAAGGTGT
>VCCN01004352.1:160946-170974 GCA_006491835.1 Architeuthis dux
TGTATGTATCACGTGTACAGGCCGCACCAATGGAGCTAGATAGCTGAACAATTGAAACCTTTACTCCTTATTATGTCTAGAAAAAACGATTTGGGGGGATTTTTAAAAATTCCTCCCCAAAATAGATTCATAGTGGGGAGTTCAATTTGCAATGTAAGTTTATGCTAAATATGTCCCTCGGTTTGTGTCCGGCAGAATTCACGCTTGTTTTTTTTTTTTAATTCGGATTTATTTATGATAATCACTGCCCAACAAAATGCGATTGAATTACTTTATTCATTGATCAGCCAATTTCCCGATTTTTAATTGATCACCCCCAACACGGCATGCTGCCAAAAGACGTTGGTCACGCGACGGTTTCTATTGAGTGACTAACCAGACCTGTTCGTTTTCCCGCCAAATAACATTTTTTGGCGCCAACTAGTAAAAATAAAAGCGAGAAATTGCTTCTGTTTGTTCAATCAACGACTATTCAGTAGATGTCTTTCTCACTCGTTTACAGATGAACTGATTGATAGGACTGGAGAGGAACTCATATCGACCACAGCACGGAGTGCCTTACAAATATATTAAACAATTCATGAGGAGTACGACTATATAAAGGGGGAACAAACAACGTCGTATTTCTCGGCTTGAAAGACCCAGTAATTATTTCCGAAAAGAACTATCGAGATGTATTAGCCGACCTGGCCGTCCGCTGACACTTTTTCAAGGGAGAGCGGTGAAAAGGGATATATTTTCAGGGGGTGGTTGCAAAAAGATATATTCGGAATATATCTTAGCGGCAATCCTGTTACCAGCGAATAATAATACCATCTTTGTATATGGGTATATTAAATTGGGGTTACATAAAACAACAGTACTGCTTTATTGACTATAAGGTTCCAACTTTCAAACCCCTTCACGCCAGGCAAGGAGGCCTGATCCAGGGGGGAAACAAATGTCCAGTTTGCCCCCACCCCACCACAGCGGACGTCTCTGCTGGACGAATACCTATGCTACGGATTGGTTATACGACTAGTTGAAATTAAAACATCTTACCGTAGTTTTGGTTACATATATTTACGTTAGCTCCATTGCAATAAAGGAATACAAGAATTATATGCCCTTAGTGTTGGTTGGATATACTTCCGTTAGCTGCATTATGATAAGGATGTGTACGGATTAAACCATTCTCTTAAGGCAAGCGCTTCTCAAGTGTAGCCATGCAGTAAACAGATATCTCTAATATTCTAATATTTACCTTGCCTTGGATAAGGAAGTACATTACTGGGTGTTCCATATACTTGGCCACACACACACACACATATATACATATATATATATATATATATAACTTGTTTATTGACAATCTGCATGCTTCAATATATTTCCACAACTAGCCAAACTTATAATCGAACAATGCAGATTGTCAATAAACAAGTTCAGCCCCAACGCTAAATTGTGCTGACCCCCAAACCGATAGATAATCAAACCCTTATTTCAGCTAACACATACACACGCACTTACTAGAATATTACCCGTCATATAACGGTTTTTTTAATACTGTGAATATACATATACATTATAGCAGGTTTTCTCTTTTTGTTCATCCATATTTAGCTGTCCTATGGAAGCAGGTAAATTTACGTGGGCTTTCAGCATTTATGGGTATGGAAAATTGACTCAACACTCGCTTAAAAACTGAACTGGTTTTACAGGTACAGACACACGTTAAAAGCAAATGTATTTTTCACTACATTTCAAATAAAAAGAAAGACATTCTTTTTCAAAATACAGTTAATTAAAATTGAATGATTTTCATCAAATCCTAATTACATAAATGCTATTTTATTTTGGGAAGATTTTTAATTACAGAGATTAAATTTCTCAACAGACATTGGAGGGTTTAGTTTATTACTTGGTAACAATAAAAAAACTGATCCCCCATTATATTGACCTCCACTTCAAGTACAAAGACTAAAACCAGGCTTTAAGTAGGCTAAAATATTTTTAGTTATAATATATTTGAATGTATTCCATTTAACATTTATTATAGGGACTAGAATTTAAATTTATGCAAATCACTTAATTCTACCGTTCTGAATTGAACGGAACGGTTAGTACATAATGAAGTGTTTGGCTGAAATGAGCAATTGTGTTGTGAATTGCGTCCTGGTGGAGGATTCGTCCTTCTGCGGGGAAGTTCTGAAAAACATTGCTCGGGATTCGTCCCGTGACCCTAGTCCAGCGAGCTCAAGATACGTCCTGTGATTATATCGACCTGCCCTAATATCCTCGTTACATTAGCCGCGGGGACTAGGGAGATTTTTAGAACTGCCTGCACGTACGCGTACGGGACCCCACACTAAGCCGAACTTGTGTCAAATTTGCCCTCGTGGGGAGGCAGATAAACAAAAAGTCCTGGTTGATGAATACAGGATTCGTCCTGTTGCCAGACAGTTCTGAAAAAACATTGCTCGTGATTCGTCCCGTGACTCTAGTCCAGCGAGCTCAGGATTCGTGCCGAGATCAAAGTCCAGCATGCTCAGGATTCGTCCCGTGACTATGTCGAGCCTGCCCTAATGTCATTGTGACATTAATCGCGGGGACTAGGGAGATTTTTAGAACTGCCTGCACGTATGCCTACACTAAAAACGATCAGATAAACAAAAAGTCCTGGTACATGTAGATTGGGTCGGGTTAATTTTAAAATAATATATTTTCTTTCTACAAAACATGAAATGTGTATCTGGTCTACAGATTTGTTACTTGAAGCAATAGATATGGGGGTTCTGTTTACTACTATATACCAATAGAAAACCGATCTCCCTTTTTATGTCCGTGTACATCTTACGTTTAGATGTATTAATCATGGGGGTCAGTTTATTACTTCACAACAATAACAAACCGATCCCTCACTGTATTGATCCTCCACTTCATGTACAGAGATTTTTAAACGAGTCTAAAATCTGTTTTAATTACGCGAATCTTCATTTTCATAATCAATCGTATTCGGACATATGTTGGGGATATGTATGAAAAATATCAAAGTTGTAGCTGGTCTACAAACTTAGATATAAACATATATTTAGCGTGACCAAAATCAGCGTTACAAAGCAACAAACCATGGCGTTCATAGGTATAGATTTTTAGTGAACTCACACACGATCATTAACTATATTTAGTATATTTGAGCTATATTTATATATAAAAATTAACACTTCACACGTACTCCCTGATAACCAATGTAGCGTCTTAACAAACATTTTAAATGTTTGTATTTGCCGTTTGACTTTGTTCTGAACATTAAGGAAAAAGAACAAAATTGTATACATCAGCAATCAAACAAAGAAATCTAAAAAGTATAAAGATCCCCGGCAGAAAACTGTTGAAATACAGAGAGAGAGAGAGGGGGGGACAATTAGTTGTTTATTAGGGCCGAGATACCCGATTTTGTTTGTATTCAAACCATAACATTCTTAAAAACGTTATATATTTTCAGTAATTAGGTGCCCAAGAACCTGTATAACAATTTACATTTTATTCGGTTCAGCAGTTCCAAAGTTCAATATTTTTTGCATGTTGACATATGGTTATTTACATATAAAATGTAAACAATTGGATCGGCCATAACTCATTTTTCAGTAAGGCACCATTTTCCTGGGGTTTTGTCCACATTATAGCCAAATCTCAGCAAAATTGATCAAGATTTGAGAATTTTCCCCAATTGTAAACAAACAATCGGATCAGCCATAACTCACCATCCTATATGTAGAATCTGTTCACGGGCCTACATACACAATTTCATTGAAATATGTTAAGGAATAACGAACTGAGAAAAAAGACACAACAACACTGACGACATACGCCCATAGCGAATGGTAGTCCCCGACGGTTTTTTTCCGCCGAGGACAAAGATAAGTTTCTTTGCGACCCTCTTTCACCCCCACCCCCACATTGCTATACGCACCACTTGGGGGTGCGGCCACCCCAGTTTAAGAATCCCTGGATTATCGCAACATGAGCATCCAATTCTTCTATTAAACATGTGTACTGAACTAAATTGAACTTCGTAAAGTCCTATACTTCGATCGTGTCAGTTCATTAATTATGAAGCGCTTTTGCGAGTCGTTTCAAAATAAAGAAAACGGGTTTGGTTAGACACTGTATAGAAACCGTCACGTGTTGGGGATGATCAACTAAAGAAATTGGGGGAAAAATGGGTGATCAATGAATAAGATACTTCTCTCACCTTTCGTTGGGCAGTGATCACTAAAAAAAAGTCCGAATTAAAAGAAAAAAAAAACAAGCGTGAATGCTGCCGGTCACACACTAAGGGATCAATTTAGCATAAACTTACATTGCAAATTTGTCCCCTCACTAAAAATATATTTTGGAGGGGATTTTCAAAAAATAAATAAAAAACGTTTTTTTCTAAACATAATAATGAGTAAATGTTTAAATCTTCAGCCCTCTAGCTCCATTGGTACAGCCTGTACGTACGATACATACACACATAGCCAGCTAGACACGCCAGCTAGACACACCCGATAGATAGATAGATAGATAGATACATACATACATACACATATACATAGATAGATAGATAGATAGATAGATACGTACATACATACATAGATAAATACATACATACATAGATACATACATACATACATAGACAGATATATAGATACATACATACATAGACAGATAGATAGATATATACATACATACCTACCTACATAGATAGATACATACATACATATATATATACACATAGATACATACATATATATACATAGATGTATAGATACATACATACATACATACATAGACAGATATATAGATAGATACATACATACATAGACAGATAGATACATACATACACACAGATAAATACATACATACCTACATAGATACATACATACATACGTAGATACATACATACATACATACATACATAGCCAGCAAGCCAGACTCACTTGAGAACTGAAGAAACCTATGTTGACAGTTTGGGTGATGGTTTCTAACCGCCTGTTTCTTTTTACCTTCAGGGCTGCACCTGTGTAGGAAGTAGTTAAGATCTTTCAATGCCTCCGCGTTCTGCACACTCAAAGTGCAAATGATAAGTAACAGATGAGGTCTGACATAAGTAATTCATAGATATTAGATTATCATCGTTCGTAACTTATTTATCCCTGCCTAACAAGTTGGATGGTGCATATGTATTCACTCGTGTATGTATGTCTGTGTGTACACACAATATCTCCAAAAGTTTTCAATAATTGCAATGTGATTTTCTGGAAGGGTGAGCTATAGGCTAAAGGAGAATTGATTAATTTTGGGGACAGATCCGGGAATTTTTACATTTACTTGCATCGTAGCTATATGTCCACACAATATCTCCAAAAGTTCTCAATGAATTTCAATGACATTTTGTGAAAGGGCTAAGGAAGAATTGAGTGAATTTGGCAGATCCAGGAGTTTTTACATTTATTTCCCCTGCATGGTAGCTGTGTCCACACAATATCTCCAAAAGTTCTCAATGAGTTTCAATAGAATCTGGAAGGACGGGCCATGGGCTACGGAAGAATTGATTAATTTTTGCAGATGTGCAGATGCAGAAAATCTTACATTTATTTCCCCTGCATCGTAGCTATATGTCCACATATATCTACAACATTTCTCAATGAAATTTTTATGGAATTGTTGGTAATGAGCTATGGAAGAATTGAATAAATTTGGCAGATCCAGTAATTTTTACAGTTACCTCACCTGCATCGTAGTTACATATGAACTGATTTCCATTGAGCTTTTTGACAATGGATTTGACAGAGGATGCGCTCTCCGAGTTCTTTCTAGTCTTAGTTGTATTGATTACTGGACGGGATTGAAAGGTGTTCTTTGACAATAAAGAATATTCTTTAGTTACGTTTTTTCCAGGCTTTCAGGCTGTTTTGCCACGGCAAGAATGAACACATCTGTATCAGGAGACATAATATGAATTGTGCTCCCATCTTGCGCAGCCTGGATTCCATATGATAGCAGCATGGCATCTGCTTCTTCCTGTGTTTGGTTTTTCTAGCTGTTCAGCATTATCATAACTTGAGGCAACGCCATCCTTTGTGGATACTGTGAAAGATGTTAAACTATTCTGGAAGTGATGAAGTGATTTGTTAGATTTGAAGATACATGGTCAAGGGGGATTTTGTGTTGTCATTGCTGGGGAATTTCTTGAAGGGAATATTGATCTCAGTGAAGTCCATACATTCATATCTGTAAGCGGTTTTGTTTTTGCCATAGTGCCGATTCCTTGCTTTCTGCTTGCGAGAATGTTCAACATCATACCTGTCAAACATCAGGTACAAAGCTCGTATTCAAGCAGACAATACTTAGGACATATTTCCCAGCAAACTCTGCACATTTATTGGCCGATAAGGTAGACAGCTCATGAACCAAGGCCATGCCATCAACAATCAAGGTCTTGTCTGTACCAAGTTCTGAATTCTGTATGGTTTCAACAAAGTTCTCCAGGATATTCATAAGCTTTTTTTGCCTTGACAAACCAAAACAGAAACATCAGATGAGAAGAGGGACCTGGGGACAGACGTGAATTCAAACAATCCCATGGATTCTTGAAGGTTCACGTTACCTCGGAATTTTGCAACAATCAGGAGTCTAGCAAACAGAGAACGATCATTTTTCAGTTCTATGACATGTGAAGGTATCTTTAGTGTGGATTTCCTACTTGAGGATTTCCATGTCAACAAATTTAGTTTGGTAATCTTTTCCCACATGCTGAGCCTTTAACACGTTGTTCCATACATCTTTCATAGCACTGTTGTCCAACTTCACTAGCCCTTAGGATATCGTTTGCTACATCATCTGGCAGTATAGCCTGTGTTACAATATTCTTCAGAGCCTCATCATCTTGGCAGAAAGGATCAGTCACTCACAATATGTTGTCGATTGAGAGCTGAAGGAGTAAGTTCATGATGCTTTGTTCTTTGTGTCGCTTTCAGCCTGGCGAGGTCATCAATCTCAACAAAACGTGTCCATTCTGGGGCAACCAGGGAAAGCCTTGTCAACGTAGTTGACTTTTGGGTAATGCCGCTAAGACCACCCTTCGCTTTCATTGCTCTGTTTACATGTTCAATGGCATGATCAACACCAATGCTACAGAAAGGAACATCAGATTTGTTAATACAGAAGCCTCCTTGATTGAACTCATGCCAGATTTCAGGATTACCCTCAAGCTGTGCATTTGAGCAAGGTAACTCCGATTTGAGTATATTTCAGTCTGTCTCTTGCAAAGAAGAGAACAACACTTGCATATAAAAGTTTCGTTCGAAACTTAAAAGTAAACAAAAAATGACTTCGAAACATTGCGATATTCCACTTAATAATACATTTGTTTTCTGTTTCTCCTAAAACTTGAAATCTGAGCTTTTTTCTTTCTAGCAAAGCCAAGAAAAAACTCAAGAACTATTTTTTAAAAGTTTAATTACGTTTTTAAAATAGGATGTCTATGTCTGCTGCTCATTCATCTCTTGTATACTAATTACTACCATTAAAGTATCGTCTGCTTCGTTTGTTCATTATTCACAAACGTCATTGCAGCAGTCATTCAAAGCCCTAATGGTAATGCCTACAGATTAGATGTCAAAGGGAAAAGAGACGGCCAAAACGTTGCTGAGAACCTTCGCATTAATCTAATTAAATAGAGTTATTATTGTCTGACTGACTGAGCTAAATTGATAAGTCTTACATCTCTGCGAAAGTTTATGTTAGAGACGCAGAGGCTTTTTTTCATTCTAATAAATACATTTATACTAAAAAGATTTGTTTTTTTTTAATTTATTATATATAAAATACACAAGTTGCAGTAATCATCTTCAGCCGGAATAGAAGTAGATGTGTTGGACTCTGCAGCAGTCAGGCTTGTTATTATTTTAAATGCCTTGTTAAAAGTTTTGTTCAAAGCTGAAATAAGTGATGATAAACCACAATTTGCATTCGTTTTAGGCTTTAGGAGAAAATATAAGTCAGAAACATTTCTGAGATCAAAAGTCTTCCTTTGATGTATTATTCTGGAGCTTTTTGATACAAATGTGCGTATATAATCTTGTTAAAATATAGTAAGATAAATGGACAAATTGGATGCCATGTCTACTGAGGTCCGAATAATAGAACTGTGATGAATCTAAAGAAAATAATTAGGGGGTACATAATTACATTTTTTTTAAGTCAAACTGACAAGTCGTATATATCTACGAAAAATTATATACAAAACAAAAGTTGCAGTAATCATCTCCAGTTGGAATAGAAGTTGGAGTGGAGTTGTTAATGGGGTTGTTTATTCTCTGAGGTAAAATCCTGCTCTTTATGTTCGGGTATGCAACCCTGTATCCGAGGATGACAGGATCGTACTGTAGTCAATAGAATAAGGGGCTATTGTTGTTTCATCTATCACTAGATGTACACGTTCACAAAAACAGGAGATATATATACAGATATCCCTTGATATGTGTGGTTAATAAATCCTCGATGTACACCGCGTATATAATTTAGACTAATGTATATTATTACATTCCTCAATTGTCTCCCTTAGTTAAACCCTACTCAATTGCCTCCCTTAGTTGATCTGTCTACTCTACGGATATAAACAAGCCCCACTGCTGATTGTTGTAATCTGTTATGTCCCTTTTCAAGTTGAATAAAGCCATTATTTATGGTAAATATTTCGTTCCGCCGTTTTCAAACTTTTTGAACCGCACTAATCAAATTCTATACCGTAAATATCAAGGGAGGGTCACAATAAATAGTTGCGCACTAACCAAAACCACATTAATCAAGACGGCACATATCAAGGGATTACTGTACGAAGTCTGTCCATAAAGAAACCAAACTTTTATAGCAGTGCACCAATGAAATGTTTTAGTTTGCTATGATAGAAATGTTATGTAGCAGTGACGTTGCCCTTTTGTATAAAAAAACACTGCATCAATCAACGTCGGTTAATTTTTGAGCTACACATACGAGAGTGAACATGTGTCTAGTGCGCTTGGCTTTTTTCCCCCAGGCTTTTCGTGGTGGTAGTTTCGCCACTGAAAAAATAGTTTGCGCTGTCAATACAAAAATGGCCATTTTACGCCGAGTGTAGAGTGACCTAAATGTATATATATGCCTTTTTACAGGGTGGGTCAAAGGTCGGTGTACAGTTCACAGATCAGGTCATGTTTACTCACTTAGGTGTTCGAGATGTCATCCGTCAACGGTGCTACATTCCTTGAACCCGCCTTCCACACTGTGACACTCAGTAACGCACAAATTCCGTTTAGCACAGTGTCTATAAATGCTTGGGGGACGAACTCCTTCAATAAATCAGTACTGTAAACCTTTTTTTAGACCCAACCTGTATATTGAATAAAAAAAATAAAGCGAGTAAATTAAAAAATAAATCAAGCAAATTAAAAAATATAGCGAGCAAATTAAAAAATAGAGCGAGTAAATTAAAAAATAAATCAAGCAAATTCAAAAATAAAGCGAGCAAATTAAAAAATAGAGCGAGTAAATTCAAAAATAAAATTAAAGACAAATAACTGTATTTACTGATTCAATCGCTGAAATTGTTAAATTGTTGAGTTAAATTAATTTTCTCACTTTATATTTTAATTTGCTTGCTTTATTTTTTAATTTACTTGCGGTAGTTTTTAAATTTGCACTGGAAAGAGTATAGTTATTGTTTCTTAAATAACAAATGAAAAGTCTTCACAAAAGTATCTTCCATGCCGAGTATATTCATCTGTCTTTGTAATTGTTTACAAGATGAAAACACATTAGATGTTGTCGAACATTTCCCCTTATTGACTAAACACAAAACAGGTCGGGTCGGACTGACATCTATATAGATAGGAGAACAAAGACACAGTACATATAAAAGCCTTGCAAAAGTAATTAATTCAATAATGTTTTACACACAATAACAGGCAGAAACACAATAACATATTTGCTATACTCACCACACACAAACGCACATGTGTGTA
>VCCN01004352.1:322333-336121 GCA_006491835.1 Architeuthis dux
GTTTCCTTTATAATGAAGTCCAGGACACACCAGTATAAAACATAACATTTTTTTAAAACTAAACAAAATATTTCGATTGAACAACTTTCATTAACTCACAAAATTAAAAAAACAACTAATTATTCTTAATTAACTGAATTCGGTGGCTTCTAGATTTCCATTTGTTCGTTTGGGTCCCCTTCGGGTTTAACTGTATTTCCAGCCAAGTATAACATTTCACCTTTTAAGCGTTTAAGGAAAACATGTAATAAATATAAAGGGTTTTTAATATATATCTCTCATTAAAAAAACGTGATTGACGTGGGAAATTGTGAACAGGAGTTTGGGGCCCCGAATAATGAGAATGTTAGTTGAACCGTAATACCCAAAACTGTATATATAATTCTTAAAGTTTCCTCTCTGCTCCGCGACAAATGAATTTTCTGGTCAGGCATGTATGACAATCGAAAATGAATGTTTTCGATTGCCCAACTTCAAATTGTAAAATGCTGAAAAACCTATAATCTTTTTACTTTTATGGTAAAATAAATTGTATTTTTTAATTTCTCATGTCTGAAAATCATTATTTAGCCTTTTAAAGTACTCAGATATGTCAATTGGGAGACGAGATATAGTTTGTTTTTGTTTTTTGCATGCTGGCGGCCATTTTGTTTTATGGAAATGGAGTAGTCCTTCCTTTTCTTGGGAACATCTTTTTTCTGAAAGAGGACATCCTAGGGAACATTTTGGTACCCTACTCATGGGATCCTCTCGGACTATTCTATTTACGAGTGTTGCTCGTCCGGAAACTCGAAAACCTGGATTCCATGCTAAAAACTGAAAATAAATAAATGAATTAAAAAAACAAGGGAGAGAACTTTAAATGTACAAATATTGATTTACTTCCCTTAAAATTTGAATCTACCCTTTCTATTAACTGTTCGTTTTTAACCTCCTCAAATAGAAGAATACAAAATAACTGGATCCATCGTAAAATTTAATCAAATCTTCCCTAGCATATGGCACTCCCTTCCACAATTTCATTGAAATGCTTCGAGAACTTTTGGAGATATCAAATGGACAAATACGAATGAATACATATGCCACTTCCAATTTCCTTGGCAGAGGTAAAGGGGTGTGTGTGTGTGTGTGTGTGTGTAGTAATAGTACAATAGCTTTGCTGTTGTGAATTATGAGTTGCAACAAACCAATGTCAGTGTGCGCAACATTCTTATGTTATGCAATTTATTTTCCAGTTATGTACGCCCTTTTGAATTTGACATAGTGAATCAATATTTTTCAATAAAAACTGTCTACAAAATTTGAAATCTTTTATGCGCACATTAATTTCCTTTGTGCGCTGATTGCAAAACGTGTGTGCGGGCACGCGTGCACAGCTTAGAGGGAACAATAGCTACAACCTGGAACAACAATCACAAGCTAAGTATACGTTGCAGAACTTCAGAGAGTCCAAACTTTGTTGATCCAAAATCATCCAGTGCTAGTCAACCACAAAGGATTTTTTTTTCTTCAAGACAATGCGCAATCATATATTGCTCACGTAGTCTGAGATTAATTGTAAAACCGTGGTTGGGATGTAAAGCCTAATCCACCATAATCCCCGGATATGTCATCTTCTGGTTATCATTTCATCTTTTCTCTAGATAATCATATTTGTAATAAAAGATTTTGTAACAAAGAAACACTCTTCGTATTTTTGTTTTTTTTACCTCAACGCCAGAAGAGTTATATTCAAGATATATATACGCTTGTATCTCGTTGGGAAAAGTTTTCTGAACTCGATAGCAATTATTTTTCTGGTTATGTTTTTTTTTAATTTTCTTTTTATTGTTTCTACTTATTTCTGCTATGTCAGTAAAACAAAAACGGCAGGAACTTATCTACTATATAAATAAATAGTGAGTGCTACAAGAAATGCTTTCGGATAGAACATTTTTCTGAACTCGATAGCAATTATTTTCCCAATTATGTTTTTGTTCTGTGTTTCCTCCAATTTCTGTTATGTCGGTAAAAAAACGACAGGAACTTGCATAATATATGAATATATACGGAGTGCTACCAGAAATCTTTTCGGCTAGAATCCTGTGCTTTTCGACAAGGATCGCATGAACTTTTTTGGCTAGCTGAAACTAACGTTGGTTTAGCCTGGCACCGGTCCAACATCCAAGTTGAGGTGTTGGAAGACCCTTTTGACTGAGATAGTTACGTATTTCAAACTGGTGTCAATGGTCGGTGTTGAAACCATGGTTTCGAATGCTAATTTTTCAAAGACTGATAAGCCATTGTGTAATGATTTCGAATACTGAGAAGCCCTACTTATTTGTTGTATCAATTCAACACTATCTTCCCATCTCCCTATTTAGCCACGTACCAAACTAATGTAAACTTCATAAATATACTAGTTAATACCCGTGAGAAAATTCACGAATATATTTGAATTTCTGTAAAAGGATTTTTTTTTTTTTTTTAAGAATAAAAAAAATAGTGAATTTGTCTGTGTCCATAAAGAGTCTATAGTTTCAAATGATGGGTGGGAGTTATTTACATCGGCAAAATGTCACTCCCCCTCCCCAGTGGAAAGTCCAGTGTTACAGACAGCGAACCAAGAAAATCACACTGTTCATTATTAGAGTAGATTTTGGACCTGCCTTTCCTATAAGTCAGTGGTCGGTGTTCGGGTAGAGATAAACACAGGACCTTAAATGCTGATTGTCAAGGCAGGTTGATCCTCCTTATGTGTAGTATTGGTGCAACACAATCTTCCCATACCCCCTTTTAACCTTGTACCAGACTAATCCAAGCTTAATAAATATCTTTTGAGCCTGCCTTATAGCTGATATTGTTGTGTATTTCCCATTGGTGCAAGTGGTTGGTTTTCGGGTACAGGTAAAAAGAAACAGGATTTTGAATGCTGATTTTCATGGCAGGATGGCTAGCCTCATTTGGAAGATTTACACATTATCTTTATATCTCTGTTTGACCTTTTGTCATAAATCTAAAATCATTTTATATCAAGATTGCCTCCCTACCTTGAAAAGCAGCATTCGAAATTATGGCTTTTCTACTTGAAATGGTTAACTGGCCAATCCACTGGCAGACAAATTCCTTTCTAAATCACCTGGTGCTGTTAATGTTTTATCATCCATGCGTTTGTACCATCGGTGTTGCGCGGTTATTAATCACCGCTACCCACAACAGACCGGTTTAAACACTGTTGCTGGGTTTAGGTTATTCATGGGTTCCGACATTTATATGTATCCAGACTTCGCCCAGCCCTACCTGCTCATAGTAGAAACTCTAGATTCTGCACACACACTCTCGTCAATGGATAGGAAAACGGTTTTTTGTTTGTTTTTTGAACCCCCACTCACCAAATCGGTTGTTAGTGAGTGGTTCAATTTGCAATTTAAGTTTGTTAAATTGACCGCTTGGTTTGTGTCCAGCATTCATGCTTGTTTTGGGAGAATTTGGACTTTTTTAGTGATCACTGCCCAACAAAAGGTAACTTATTCATTGATCACCCCATCGGCCACGTGACGGTTTCTATTGAGTGACTAACCAGACCCGGGGGGGGTAATCCTGAATTTACGGTTCAAACCATATTTGTAGTATGGAATGTTAGTTTTATTCGAGCCCTTTATTATAATCAACTTTGCTAGGCCCGTTGAAGCTTCACCAAAGCCCCGTTAATCTTACCTTTTTGGAATACGTTCCCTACTCTGTCCGTTGCCAGCCCCTCACGGCGTTGGGTGAGGGGTTGGACTTTCTTGGTGTGAATTCAGAGCTGTCTCCTAGACTGGTTGACAACCAAGGCCAAAGAGTCCAGTCTGCCCTCCTATTTAGCCATAGCTGTGGGGAGAACAGATGGATACATGCCTCTCACAAGGACATTAGTGCGCAGTGTCTCAGCGAGAGTTTGAACTCACCGATTCCATTTTCTGTGCTAACCGCTTGGTCGCCAGCACCTCTGGTGCCGTTAGGACGTCTACCAAATCTCTCTTTGGCCAAAGAGGATACGTCCCGTTTTTTAAGAGACAGCTCCCAATGGAGGCCGGTTACAAAGTACCGGTTTTTGTTGCATGCGTCAGCTTGGTGATCCTTGCAAGTTTCAAGTCTAGTTGAGACCAGGACTTTATGCCAACAAGTTTTTTATGAGAACCCCTTCGAAGGGATACTTCCACCGTAATCACACAGCTTCATTATAAGTCCACTGCTGGACAAAGGCCTTTCCCCATCTCCTTCCATGACGACCTATCTTATGGTAACCTATGCCACGTCTTACCGGCAAACTATTTTATCTCGTCCCTCCGTCGAGTCGGTTGGTAGGTCTCCCCCACCTCTATTGTCATTTCTTCTTGCTAGGTGACCAGCCCATCTCCATTTTTGCTGCTTAATTATTTGTATAATATCCTTCACTCTAGTCCTCTCTCTGATCCATGTTGATCTTTTTCTATCTCTTAGAATTATCCCTAGCATTGCTCTTTCCATGGCTCTCTGTGCTATTCTGAGTTGGTTTTCAGCTCGTGTTGTTAGCTTCCATGTTTCACATCCGTATGTCATGGCTGGTATTATGCGACCATTGTATACTTTACGCGTTAAGCATTTGGTATGAATAGAGACATTCTGAAGAGCACCTTACCAATCACACAGCTTAGATTGTACTTAATTAGCTGTTGAGTGCACGGAGATTTGTCCTCATGAAGAGTTTTCCAGATACCGGGAACCTCCTGCGTGTGAGGCAGACGTGTTAACCATTGGACTATCCGAGATGCCGTTAGTACGTCTACCAAACCTTTCTTGAGCCAAAGAGATACATTGAGAACAGGATTAGATATGAATCAAAGCTTCGATCCACTTCACAACGAAATCGATTGAATAGAACTCTATGAACCACTCAATGGATTTTCGATCTGATAATCCTTTGTGTTCCAACAGATTACATTTAACCTGCACGAATCTCTCGACTCACACCTGGCTACGCCTACGCACACCACATATGATTCATTCACATAGACTGCATATAATTAGATCAAGAAGAATTACCTTTCGTTTTAATACTCAATGTTTTTACTGTACTTTCTGATAATGGAAACTCTCTAAAAACAAATACACCTGCTGCAATATATATATATATATATAGACTAGCTGGGCTACCCGTCGTTGCCTGAGAAAAAAACTCTAAATCTAACAACACAGGAAAGCTAATTATATTTTATAGATTTCATGAAATCAGATAAGGGGAGTGCAACTTCGGGAAGGCCTGCGTACCTAAAACCTTAAATTATCAGTTTTGAGAAAAATTAATTTGTATGTGCTCACTTATGGCGTTAGTAGTTCGCACGTTTATTGTTGCGTTTGCGTTTGGATTAATGTTAGAGGTAGGTTTAGGGTTTTTTTAATTCCGTGATTCCATCTGTCTCGGGATAAATGTCTGATGGGACAAATGTATCCATCATGATTTTGGTTCTTGAAAATATGGACAAAATTGCATTTTTAAAGAAAGTTAAGACGTTTTGGGCTCTTCTTTTTTTCCTTTTAATACCCTTACAAAAGTTGAGGCACTAAGCACCATTAATAGGTTAGTCTTGAAAGGGTTGAAATAACATTATTTTCAGTTACTATTTAGTGCAATCCCAATACGCCTATCGCATTTCTGGGGTCAACAAGTACAGGCAAGCCTGGTACCACACAAGATACGTTCCAGGTAAAGAGAGTGCTGTATGGGGGAATGTGTGTAATAGCCTGGCAGATTGTCTTACTAACATTTAGTAGAAAACTGAGATGCCAATATTTTTATGGATAACTGAAATAATATTATGCGTTATTAAATTTCATCTTAAAGTTGGCAACAATGTTAATGTTGAAAATTTCGGTTTAATTAAACACATAAGTTTATGTAGACATACAGTTTTTATTTGCTTAAGTTATGTAAACAGTAACCAAAAGAGCATGTCGTTCGGGGATTGCATTTAGCAGAAAACTGAGATGCCAATCATTTTATGTATAAATGAAATAATGGATGCGTTATTAAACTTCGTCTTAATATTGGCAAAAACTTTAATGTTACATTTTCGAGTGCATTAAATACATAAGCTGTCACGAAATGTTGGATAGCGCCAGTCTGTATTTCTTCTCGCCGAGTGAGTTATTATTATTATTAATTTCCGGGAGCTGAAATTTCTGTGGGGGGAAATTAATTTCGGAGAATAGGCTCTCCCACGTGGGTGGAGAGAAAAGACGACAAAATTCAGGATCTTCAATTGGAAATCTGTGGTTTTATTTCCGTCGATACAAGTTCTTTTCCGTCACGCTTCGTGGGTTACTTTTAAGGCATCAACTTCTGTTCCATTTAGTTGTCTACACGAGGGGTCACTTTTCTGAATTAGTTATGGTAGTAAAAGAATCAAGGGTTCTTCCTCCTTTTTCCTACTTCCTTCACTCCCTGATTTGAAGATCAGGTCCCCATAAAAGGCCTTCGGTAATACCATATGGGCTTTTGGTCACGTATGCCCACGAACACAGTGCATTTCGTAAACCTCATTTTGCTGTCACGAAACATGCATATGGTTTTAGAGGGTTCTTAGATTAAATTACCTAAAAGGAGTTAATAAAGATTCCTGAAAAAGGATAGGGTGAATTAAGATCACGGCCGTCTTCATCCCTAAGACGGCAGTCATATTTGTTAATACTTAAGATGGACAGAAGTAAACAGCAGTCATTGATGAGAGATCGCTGACGCACGTGGAGAATTACGTGACACGAACGGAGCACGCTGATTGGCTGGCAGGATCACGGAGATGTTGGCGGAGAAAGCAAGCAGCCATTTTTGTTTGGCGGGGAATCTAAACAAAGGAGGCCGCTTTCATGTAAACAGAAAGAGGATGAAGGCACGGATTTGTGGATTTACAAATGGAAGATTTGTTTAATGAAATTGAATTTAAAGATAAACAGATACATGTTTGTCTGAAAAGGGAAAGGCCAACACATATAAATGAGGCATCCATTTAGAGAACAAGGAGACGATTGTGTTTAGTGAGAGGGATTAGTTTACGTGAAGGAAGGCTTATTCGTAGGTAGGAAATTATACGAATAGAAAATGGCATTATTTTAAAGGTATGGAGAGAACGTGGGAGTAAGCGAAATGAGAGGTAGTTAGTTATAATAGGGAGAGAGTTGAACTGGAAATGCTTAGTTATAGCGAGGTGGTCGAAAGATTGATCAATGCAATCTCATAACAAGGGATCCAGATTTAACAATGGATTCTTCAGTGGAGGCGAGAAAGGCAGACAAGTTTTGATCGCCGAGAGGGGAAAACGGGCTTGTGGCTCGGCGTAAGTAACTAAGACCAGAGTAGTCGCTTAGTTGTGCTTTTCGTAGGAGATACGTAGTAGAATTTCAGCCTAGACGAATGG
This sequence comes from Architeuthis dux, assembly GCA_006491835.1. NCBI lineage: Eukaryota > Metazoa > Mollusca > Cephalopoda > Oegopsida > Architeuthidae > Architeuthis > Architeuthis dux. Next base: position 329,746 of record VCCN01004352.1, read on the forward strand.
AAATGAGGTGAATAGTTGTTAGCTTAGAATGGGCCCTATTTAATAAGATAGGGAACACGAGATTCTTAGCGAAAGGCGAGATTTGTCAAAGTGAGTTATTTAGCGACAGAGCTGGTTGTAATGAAATGCTTTGTCCAGGAATACATTCGATTACTGGCTAATCGATGCGGTATTATTTGAACGGGGGATCAGGCTTAAAAGAGGTGGAGCTTTCGGGTGAGGCGATCGCATGCAGACATGTTTTGGGATCGCCGGAGAGAGAGAACTGGCTTTTGCTTGGGGTCAGTAACGAAGGACAAAGGGTATCGCTTTTTCTAGTAGTTGCATGTAGGAAGGTGAGTTGGCAAAGTGGTAGTAAGCTATATAGGAAAGGGATTTTACATGTGAGTGACACACGGACCTGGTGACTAGGGTCGCCGAAAGTGAGATTAAGAAAGACGATATTATTTTGCTGTATTTATAGCAGGAGCAGCAGGGCGTGACGTCAGCCGAAGCTAGAGGCCTCGGTAGTTGTGTATTTCGAAAGGGTCAGTCATTAAAATGTAAGTGGATCCTTACACATGTACATAAGTTTAAGTAATGTAAACAGTAACTAAAACAAATATATTGAAAGGCATAAAAACTTTAGTGAAATAATTAGATTTGACAGAATATAAGTTTTATCATTGTTCCATGTATTCGTCTTGTAGATACTTATAGTAACTCATCACGCCGTCCATGTTGGCCATGAATGTTTTGCATCTTTTCTCATCCTCTTCTACTTCAGAAGCTATTGCTTTAAGGTCCCCCTCCGATGCTTTTAAAAATCTTGATAGTTTTTTTTAATGTTTCCTCTTTTGTTTGAATCTGAATCACTTGACGAAAAGTCCTGATTGACAAACGATGTGAACGATGTGAATATACTAGAAATTGGCTTTCTTTACAGCAGTTAATTGCGTCATTAATCCAGCTTCGGTTTAGTTGGGCTGGGATTAAACTAATAAGAAAAATGGAAGTTAAATTTGGTCTGACCGATATCAGAATAAAGATTATTTCTTTTAAAATATTGATATTCTCGGATGTGACCGTATTTTCACTTAGGCTATTCCAAGCGTTTGCTACTCTTACTGATAAAAAGATTTCTACCACCAGTGGGGACCTGACTTTATGGCTGTGTCCTCTGGTTTTACTGCAGATATATGAAGATTTAGCTGGGCATTTTGAGCAATGAACGTCAGTATCTACTCTATGTATGTTGTTCCGGATTATATAGACTCCCAAAAGGTGGGCACGTTCTCTTCTGTATTCAAGGGTCTCTAGATTAAGTTTTAATCTTTCAGTGTAAGATATATTTCCTAGTCTCAGAATGGTCTTCGTGGCTCTCCTCTGAACTCTCTCATGGCATCTGAATCAATAAGTTAAGATACTCTCTTGCTAAGCGAAGCACGGACCGTACAAAGCACCAGCGTGTACTGCTAATCGCATGTACTGCCAGGCTGTCGTGTGTGTGTGTCAAATTTCAGCTGAATACATTGCATAATCTTGGTCACTATGGCCCGGACACACACATACAGACAATACTGTTTATTTAAGAGGACATTGCAGTGACTAATGCCGCTCTAAGGACACACAGCCATTGAAAAGGCAAGAAGTGAAGCGCGTGACTTTCTTGACTTGAGCACCATCGAAAAAGTGTGACCAGGAGAGGGTCACAGTGGTCATTGCAGTTCCATCGCGGATTGTAGAAGCTTGGGGAGGAAAGGAGGGGAGCGTAATAGCTGAGTAGCTGGTTACTCTCTCTTTCTCTCACCCGCTTTCTCTCTCTGTCGCGCTCTCTCTCTCTCTCTCTCTCTCTCTCTCGCGCTCCCCCTCTCGCTCTCTCCATCTCCCGCTCTCTCTTCCTTTCTCGCTCTCCCGCTCCTCTCTCTCCCCCCATATATACTCATACCAAACCAACAAATGATCCCCACCTCCAAAGCCGTCCACGATCAATCACTGTTTCGGCGGCCATGTTGCAAATATATCACGTGATCTGCCATGTCGTTAATCACGCACAGCTTTGCCATTCGTTCACTGAATTCCAAACGACCTTTCGTGAACCCGGCCTCTGCTTATCATTTACAGGCAAGAGAAGATGGATAGAGGTCCACAGGTCCTGATTGATGGAGCTCAGTTGTTGCGCCTATGGAAATCACATGTTGAGGTTTGATGCTAGCTGCCAGGCAAGAGATGTTACCGTATTCACAATGCGATCTCGAATATAATGCAACCCCCACTTTTTCTAAGTCCGCTCGGATAATGTAATGGTAACACGTCTGCCTCACACACAGAAGGTCCCGGTTTCGATTCCCGGTACGTGCGATGAGTATGGAAACCTCATTAGGACAAATGTCCCTGTGCACTCAGCAGCTAATTGAATACGCTCTAAGCTGTGCGATTAGGGTGGCGTTATCCCTTCGGTGGATTTGCATCCTGCCAAGGGTGTGGTCATACAAACTTGTAAGAATAAAATCCTGGTCTCGACCAGACTTGAAACTTGCAAGGATCGTTAAGCTGATGCATGCAAAGGAAACTGGGACTTCATCACCGGCTGTCCATACTCTAAAGGAAAGTGTCTCTTAAGAGACGGTCACTTTACCTTCGGTAAAATCGGTAATCTATACTAATATTTCAGCCCTCTGCTTGTCCGTACCTCTTCTCTGCGAAAACTAAAAAGGAAAATAGAGATAATATTCGGCATGTACACTGAGAAGAGGTTAACTTCCCACATAGGCTATGTGAGTTTAACCTCGGCGGTCATTCGAGGTGATTTTCCAGCCAATCTCTGGTCCTATACATAGGAAACACATTTTTAGATTAAAAGTTTCTCCTTTAATTCTTCTTACGATTGACACAAACTTTAGAATGAGGGAGGCCTGTATTGCACTTGGTTAGTTAAAATAAGCCACCACACCAACACACACCGACTGACTAAATTCTAGAGGTACCTAGGGTATTATGGATTTTATGCAATAACTTTGTTTCCGTCTCTCTATAATGCAATCTAGACTTATTCCAATCTTAAACCATATTGGCACGGGCAACGCTGGGTATCATTCTTTTACCCTAGAGTATAATACTAACCCCCCCACCCAGTTTTGACCCTGATATATTTTATATGAAATTCCTTCTTGAATAAGCCTCAAGTGGATATATATTTCACTATGATGAGTGTATACAACTATTCTTCAAATGTATTGGTCACAGAACTTCCCCATATCTCAAACTCTTAAAGATAGAAGCATGCGGTTTTTACCATTCGATAACGTCTTTTGAAAATTAAAATGACGCGGTCAGGCAATGGAAATTATTAAATTTTGGATCCGATCCAGCAACTTCTTCTCATCCCACACCATCATCGCTATACATTCAGCAAAGGTTATAAATGAACTTCAACTTTTCTGGTCTTTAGAAGTGAAATTAATTGTCATAGATTTGACTATTAGCCGTGACCGCCTACGGGTTAGCACATGGACACTGTGGCTGTGACAACCATGGTTCGAATCCTGGTCACGAAAAGACATTGTTTTATTCTTGTTTTGCTATTTTTCTTATCTGTGCCAACGAGGTTGGAAGAGATATGTATTCACCCGTGTTTGTCCGTCTTTCTATTTGTCCACAAAATATTCCCACAAATACTCAATGAATTTCAATGAAATATTGTGGAAAGTTGGACAATAACGTACGGAAGAAGTTATTACATTTTGCTGTGGATCCAGCAATTCTTTCCTTCCTAACATTGTAACTATGTATCAATACAGCTCAAAATCTACCACGGTTCTAAATGAATTCAAAATCGTCTGGTCTTTAGAAATAAAATAAAATAATACGTACTTAACTTTCGACTGTTAGTTGTGAACGTCTATCGGTTAATCTAAAACTGTGACCTTGGTAAGCCTGTTTCAAATCCTGGTCACGACGATACATAGTTTAATTGTTTCTTTATGTTTGCAAGTATTATATCTTTATTTGTACCTCTTCCGAAGAAGTTGGGAGCGTCTGTCTTTTCATCTTTCCGTATGTTTGTCCACACAATATCTCACAATTAAATTTTGTTTAAGGGGTGAGCAATTGGATACGAAAAAGGTGATTGAATGTTGTAGTGGATCAAGGAATTTTTCATCTCCTTCCTCGTAACTATATGTCTATGCACAATATCTCCAAAATGTCTCAATGATATTTTGCGGAACTGTGGGCTATGGAAAAGATAATTAAACTTTTATGTGCATACAGAAATCTTTCTTCCCATGGATCGAAAATATGTATCCACATAAAAATTAAGTCCAAAAGTTCTCAATGAATTGCAATGAAATTACAGGGAAAGGCACTTGGGGGGGGGGGCAGATCCAGAAATTCTTTTTCGATTGATACTTTTTCATTTATTTATTTCAAACACTTAGTGTATGGGCGAACAGGAGTGAATAGATATCTCCAAAAGTTATCATTGGATTCCGATGCTATTTTGTCATTGGGTAGGTCTTGGGCGAACCAAGAATAGATTAAATTGTGGGGTGGATCCAGGAATTCGTTTCCCTTTTACTTCTCCCTCATCCTAACTTTCTATTTTAAATTGATTTATATCTTGAGTCATTTGAAGTCTCAGCTACACCACTGCAATAATTTCTGCTTGGTCTGGGTTGATTGTAGAAAAAAGTATAACTAATTCATTACCCTTTTAGATGTCTGAATATATCTTTTGGTTATAAAATGTTTGATTGTTATCTCACGTATACACCTTTCTCAAATATTCTGTCCTGTTCGCTTCTAGAATCTTCCACTCCGCATTTAAGCCTACCACCATTGCAACCATCATTGATAGATTCATATTCAATTAATCTGTACCAACGGTACTTGAAACCGCGGACAATACAGAACCCAATAAACAATACTGTCAATTATTGTGCACTTTTTCAAAATTGACTTATTTCATTTTTAAACCCTATTTAAACTACAGATATGTAATGAGGAATACATGTTCTTATGCATTTGGGATTTTGCAGAGAATTTAAATCATTGTTGACCCCAGGTTGATCTCCAGCAAACATACCCTTGGATGGCAGCTGATCTCAGGTGAAGTAGTATGCCCTTTTAAGACTCCGTTTCCTAACGTGTGTCAATTTAACATCATTCATAGTAACAGGTCTCAAATCGAACATGTTACTCTTGTAGTTGTGATTACCATGCGTGCTTGTCCAATATTGTATATTCCTATTATAAAGCTTAATTAATAAATTGGTCACAATAAGAGATTAACAACAATAACTGTACACTGTAATAAAAGTTATGTGACAGAAGAATCGTTCTTACCGTAGATTTATTTTGGCATAGGATTGAGTTCCTTTCCTTATTAAGTCGAACTTTCACTTAAAGGAAGCCATTTACGGCTTCTCTTTGGCATATCCGAATAGCCAGCATCACTACCCTTGCAATTCGGGACCATTATTAAGTAAAACTTATGAATTATTTCTGGGATTGACTGCGTGTAGCTGAAATTGTGGAAAGCGAAACCGCGGATAAGGGGTGTCATTGCATACAATGTTTTGCAATTTCTTTTTTCTTCTTTTGTCTTGTCTTGTTTTGCGCACTAACGTGCCTTATCTTTAGGAACTTATTTCCATAAAACAACATTGGTTAATCTATTTTGACATCACAGCAGGAATACACAAAAAAATGTATTCTTTTCTCTCCCCCCCCCTCCCTATTAATGAAGTATCGGAATATCAATCCGGTGCCGGATTCACATGGTGGCAGTGATAATCTTTTGTGAATCCGGCGCCGGATATTCGGCCGGATTGATATTCCCGTATCACTACACTTGCACTTCGGAACCATAAGTTAAAAATTGTTTATTTCTGGGGTTGACCAATTTGTTTTGTTTTTTTTTAAAATTCAAGCCCCCTAAAAGTGTTATGATATCCTGCCACGAAAAGGTTATTCCGGGGTCAGACACCTGTGCGGAAATGTAAGTGACCCCGGTAACCTTAGGAAATAGGTATATTGCATGGGTGTCAAACAGACAAGATGCGGAAATGACACTTGCGTAGGCGTTCGAGAAACCTATAAAGCAGACCCGAACAGAGAGCGAGGGCGGACAGAAAACTCGGCACTCAAAGAAGAGACAGACATCAGCGGAGCCGGAAGGCGAGAGACCCGAACAGAAAACTCAGAGACCCAAGCAGCCAGGAGGCAGACCGCCTAGGGCTGGGAAGACATGATCAAGTTCCCCTGTTGGGAACGGTCTCTCGGCACCCATAATCTCTCTCCTACTCTTCATCCACCGGCCGACGAAGTGTATGCTGCATATACTAAGAAATACAAAATATGTCCGGATATTTTTACAAGCAAGTCTTCGAGTTTC
>VCCN01004352.1:434916-448586 GCA_006491835.1 Architeuthis dux
GACGGTTTCTATTTGGTGACTAACAAGACCTGTTTCTATGTTATGCCATAATAACGGTCTCTCACCTACATTAGTAGGACAACCGATATCTTGAGGTGGGGGGGGGGATAAATAAGTAGACGCAAAGCTCGGAAATAGTCTTCGCACAAGTAATGGTCAATTCACAAATATAATACAACGTTATTAGTTTATTAAAAATTGGTTCTCTTATTGCCCTAAAAGAGTTTCTCTCCCTTGGAGCAAATGCTGTTGGAGATGCTCAATGATTGTATCAGACTTTGGGTTTTCAGAAAATTAACTTCCACGCTGCAGTGGAGCAACACGAATAGAAGCTGAAAGAAAATAGCAGAAGTGGAATATACGTGAATATATATATATTTAATAAAAGGAATAAATATAGAGAAGTATATATATTTTTGTAAAAATTGTTTTATTATAAAAGTGCTCAATACAAGGATGTAGAGCAGACAAAACAGGGGCATATACTAAGTTTAAACTCTGTTTCACTATCAGAGTAGATTTTGATAAAAAAATTTGTTTATATATATAGTCAATCAAGCCTTTTAAAACCTAACGAGGAAAAAAAATTTTTTTCAAATAAAAAAAATGCATAATACCCAAACAAATAATTTTCAGCATTACCCACATGGTCTGTCTCTCCAACGGAAATGAAAAGTCGCTTCGAAAAAAACCCTTTGTTTCCGCGTCACGTGCCAAATTTACCAGACAATTCTAGTCAAGCACTTTTATCGAGAGACATACTTTTAAAAGAAGACCAACATATATTATATTAATTAAAACTTAAAGTACATTTAAATTCGAAGGTTCATTGGTTGTTTACCATTTACTAAGCAGTTTTGAGAATTTAAAAACAATACTGCCCTCAGTTCAATGGCTTCTCCAGCGATCCAGATCACGGACCACCACCTAAGAATTATGGAGTTTAAATATACTATTAGCCTCAGTCAAACTGAACAGGCTTGGTTTATATACACACACACCTAATACTATAAAGACGAAGAATGTTTGTTTCTATGTTTTTTATAGACTCCTAAAAGGTTACACCTTACAAGTAGTCCAATGTACGAGATAGACTGTCTCACAGGGCTAAAGGGCTCTAACTGCCCTGATATTTACCTATAGCTGAAGGGAGAAATAGATTCATGCCTATCCCAAGGGCATTAGTGCGAAGTGAATGAAAACTGAATTTGAACACCCCAGTGCGGGTCTTCTGGAACAAAGTTATACCTCTGAAAAGTTCCTCTTGTAGCCTGTTCAAATTCTTCCACAAAGATCTCAGGGTTTCACGTTTCTTGTGGCAGAGGTTAGCACAATCTAGGTTGTCATGGAAGGTGATGGGAAAGGCCTTATAATGGCTGATGATAATGATATATATATATTAGGTGTGTCTAGCGCTCGTTTTTGAAACCTAGAGACTGAATACTTAGTTGAAACATGAGTTTTGCTGGAAACTTTTGCACACACCTAGTATAATACAGAAAATTTTCCATAGTAACATCTTAAATGCTTTAAGACTTATATAAATATAAACTGATATAAATTTGAAACTTTCTATATTAATAGAAAACAGTGTTTAAAACTACAAAGATTTCTAGACCATATATATGAGCAGAATAATATGGTGAATATGTTTAGCTAGATCAACTAATAAAGTTAGAAAAAGACCATGAAAGCGAAATAAATCAACGCATTACGATTGGCTGGAAAGCATTTGGTATGAATAGAGACATATTGAAGAGCACCTTACCAATGTGTCTAAAGCGTAAAGTATACAATGAATACATAATACCAACCATGACTTACAGATGCGAAACATGGAAATTAACAAAACGAGCTGAAAACCAACTTAGAATTGCACAAAGGGCAATGCTAGGGATAACTAAGAGATAGAAAAAGATCAACATGGATCCATGAGCAGACACGGGTGAAAGATATTATACAAATAATTAAACGACAAAAATGGAGATGGGCTGGACACTTAGCAAAACGAAATGACAACAGATGTAGCAAACGGTTAACTGATTGGTGCCCATGGGACAGTCAATGCAGTAGGAAAAGACCAGACACAAGATGGGCGGATGAGATATAAAAGTTTGCCGGTAAGACATGACAGAGGTCGTCATGAAAGGAGATGGGAAAGGCCTTTGTCCAGCAGTGGACTTATACCAGCTGACGATGATGATATGAACAGAACAGAAATACATGTGAATTTCTTTCTTTTCATTCATTATGATTTTAAAATCCCAGAAACTTAGGCAGCATCACCCTCACTCTTTCTTCTCTGGGGCTTACAAGATGACTGGCAACTGGACAGATGTTGGAAAAATGGGTCCCACATGAACTGAGTGTAATGCTCCATAACAGTGTCTGACCTCACATCTCTTAGCTTAGAGAATTGGGCTATGAAGTCATGCAGCATCTCCCATATTTATCTGAAATATCACATACAGATTATTATCTTTTCAAGCATTTTGAACTTCATATCCATAAGAAAAAAATCTTGAAATTAATAGGGAAGCCATAATTTGTGCTTTTATTGAATTTGTGATCACTAAATCTAGAGAATTTTAAAGAGATGGCATATTATCATTAGAGGATCATTGGTGAAAAAGGTTACTGCTTCAAATGGGTCAGATTTTTGATTAGATAATTACTTTTTTTTGTTGTTTATATCATCTTTCATCTTACTATTCAGAAAACAACTTCCCATAAGTAACAACATAATTAGAAACCATCAACCAAAACTGTCAACACAGGTTTCTTCAGTTTTTAAGTTGGTCTGGCTGCCTATGTATGTATCACACATACGGACTGCATCAATAGAGCTAGAGGGCTGAACATTTACATTTACTCCTTATTATGTGTAGAGAAAACGGTTGTTTTGTTTTTTGAAATTTCTCCCTTAAATAGGTTTTTAATGGGGGGTTCAATTTGCAAAGAAAGTTTAATGCTAAATTGGTCCCTTAGTTTGTGTCCGGCAGCATTCACACTTGTTTTTTGAAAATTCAGACTTTTTAGTGATCACTGTCCAACAAAAGGTGAGTACGTAAATTGTAAATCAAAATCACTCATTTTCGAACCAAATCACTCGCTTACCCCGTAAAAGTTAGCTTTTCTCAGAATTTAAAAATAAAAATGCACGGAAGAAACAAAGGTTAGATGCATTCAAAGCAGTTCAAACTACATAGGAATTATAGTTTTTTAGAAACCGTCACCAAAACTGTCAAAATGGAGCTAGAGGGCTAAAAATGGCAACATTTACTCCTTATTACTCCGTCTAGAAAAAAACGGTTGTTTTGTTTTTTACAATGTAGGTTTATGATAAATTGATCCCTTAGTTTTTGCCCGCTTGTTTTGTTTTTTTAAAATTCAGACTTTTTTAGTGATCACTTCCCAACAAAAGGCGAGAGAAGTAACTTATTCATTGATCAGCCCTTTTTCCAAATTTTTTTAATTGGTCACCCCCATGCTGCCAAGAGACGTTGGTTACATGACGTATTCTATTGAGCGACTAAACAGACCAGCTTTAATCTTTTGCTTGCTAAGCTAAGAGAAAAAGCGTTCAGGAAAACTGTTACATCGGAGCTGGAAAGATGTTGGCATATGTCAAGTGTTTTTGGGTACAATAAACATTCTGTAAGAACATCCAAGAGTTGTTTTTCATTTGCTGCTTCCTTAGACACCACCCGCACCCCCACCAACAAAGTAGCTGACGCTGAAACTGCGGACCGATTCTGAGACTGCTGCCAAAATGTTTCACTAACAGCATCCAGCAGGAATATTCTCTAGGGAGGAAACACATATCTGTGTTATCAATTCAGGGTTGGTTTATATATGTGTGTATATATGTATATATTCTGTGGGGGTGAAATAGATATCTGTGTTATCAACTCAAGAGTTGGTTTTTGCTTGCTTTGAGTTAAGACACTTGCCCGCACTTCTGGTATGGTACACTTCCTTGTCAGAGAGAATTACATAAAGAGGAACGAGGAACAAGAAACACAAATCATCATTAACCCATGGGTAACCGTATTAAAACGTATATGGTGGGTAAAAAAAAAGGAAAGCAGTTGTGGTGGGCTGACAGAATGAAATGGAATGAAATCGTCGAACCAAGTTCAAATTCAGTTTGCACTAATGCCTTAGGGAAAGGCATGAATCTATTTCTCCCTCCAGCTATGGGTAAATAGCAGGGCAGTTCGAGCCCTTTAGCCCTGTGAGGCAGTCCATCCTGGGCATCAGGCTAGCACCCCTGCCCTGTAAAAACCCACAATTGCTACAGACAATGATTGGGTCTTCATGGATCATTCGAGAAATGGAGACAAAATCATTGTGTCATGTTTTCTGCGAAACGGAAGAAACTGAGATGGACTTATAGTTAGCCCTTAGCAGCAGAGTGGAGGACACAGAATTTGAAAATTCAAATTATACAAAAGAAACTGCACCCACCAATGGGCGTCTGCTAGGACGGGGAAAACAGGGTAGTTGCCCCAACCCCCTGGATCAGGCCTACTCACCGAGGGCGAGAGGGTTTGAAAGTTGGAACCTTATAGTCAATAAAGGATAATAGTCCAGTACAATTGTTTTATATAAACCCAATGTTCCCATATAAAAAGACTTATTATTCGCTGGTGCTTGCTCCATTGGGTCACCCTGTGATCAGGTCATGCATCTCCGTCAACGGTCAAGTGCACACTGACATCTGGATCATACACTGGGTTGTACTTGCTCGCACTACAAATGGCGACGAGTGCAGCACCTTCTCGACAGTTAGAATGCCTATTCTGAATATACCCTTTTCCTATGCCAGAAATATGTGTTTGCTCCCCCACCCTCCCCTGGAAAACTGGAAGCGGAGGCCCATGCCCATGCCCCCACCCCCAGAAGTCAATCTAGTACAGGGTTTCTGAAATCTTTTGTTCCTATGAACTCATTTCCTCATAACCTAAAGATATTATTCCAAAATAAAATTTGGTCAACCGACCGAGGAAAATTTACAGCAGAAAAAACAAATAAAATAATTCTTATGAATTTATTCAGAATAGAAGGATTTTAATTTTGGCTATTTTTATTGAAATTACTCTGAATTCAAAATCAGCTAAGGGTAAAAATAGCAAAAAAGCGTGTTTGGTTTAGCATAAACTTACATTATAAATTGAACCCCCCATCCACCCACTAAAAACCTGTTTGGGGGGATTTAAAAAAAAGAAATTTTTCTAGACATAATAAGGAGTAAATGTTTGAATTTTCAGCCCTCTACCTCCATTGGTGTGGCCTGTACATGCAATACATAGATAGCCAGCCAGTCAGACACACTTGAAAACTGAAGAAACCTATGTTGATATTGAGAGTTTTGGTTGACGGTTCCTAATTTTTATGAATTTATTCAGCTAATTTATTGAAATTACTCTGAATTCAAAACCAGGTATGGAATCCATGTCTCATTGGGGGAAGGGCAATCCCACTGTGTAAAAGACCACTTACTAAAGAGGATTGGCGTGCAAGCTGAAGGACCGATTGGATTCAGGACTCAGGACATTTATTGAAATTGGCTGATTAGACAAAGTAATACTAGCTTTTTAACTGCAATGAAATTCTATTCATAGCGTTCATAAGAAAGGAAGGATAGACAGAGTGGGCAAAGAAAGAGGAATATTTTTTTTCTTTTTTACGTCACACTATGCCATGTAATGAAAGCTCAAAATAAAAAAATGTGACGTAAGAAAAAGAGTCCATAATTTAAGAAGCTAAAGCATTTTTTTAACATCTCATATTGTAAGCGTAGAGTTATGACCTACAACTTATGAGGAACACAATTAGATACAGACTTCTTGGATACACACGAAAATGTAGCAAGGCTCGAGAAAACCAATCAGTGTCCATTTTCAGAGAGTCTTTTTTTAATCTCTTAACAACTTTACATTATTCTTTTTTTTCACTTGGAGACAATTGGTTTTATTACAGAAACAAATATTGCCAAATGCTATCAAAAATTGTGTAAACAACATTGCAGGTTTTGAACAGAATCTGTTCTTTTTTTTGTTGAAATCTGAAAGTCAACCAGTTCCAATTTTACTGTAAAGTAAATTAAATATTCATCATGACTTAATGAACAGATAAATTCAGATTATCTGGCTTAAAATAATCTTTGTTAGGCGTCTTATATTCCTTTATATGCATTACTCTGCTCGGATTGGATTTAAGTTATTGTATTAAGATGGTCTTCCTGTCAATATGAACACTGAGAATGGAACAAGACGCTCGTAAATCCGATAAATGATTGGGTAGAAACAAAGAATTCAAAGATAAAAAATTTGGCTGATGAAAACTGTTCAGAAAAATACAATCCATAACAAAGGAGAGAAATGAATTTTAAAAAGAGAAAAAATACATGAATTACAATTAGCATTCCAAGGGAAATTATGAATCACCGCCACCCATATATGCCGTTTTGGGGGTGATCAATTAAAAAGTTTGGAAAAAGGGGTGATCAATGAATAATTTACTTCTCTCACCTTTGTTGGGCTGTGATCACTAAAAAAAAGGTCTGAATTTTCAACAAAAAAAAACGGGCACAAGCTAGTGACCAATTTAGCATAAGCTTACTTTGCATATAGAACCTCCCTCTACAAACCTATTTAGAGGGGGAATTTAAAAGAAAAACAAAAACATTTTCCCGACTTATTAAGGGGAGTGTATGTGCAAAGTTTCAAGTTTCTACTATGAATATTTAATGCTGGGCAAAGTCCGGATACATAGATAGATACATATAAATGTCAGAATAGATGAATAACATAAACCCGGCAATAAACCAGTGTTGTGGGTAGCAATGATTAATATATTGACAGTAACGATAAATGACTTAAAACAGATACAGTTTATTATACTAGATATTGTAAATGATGAAAAGGATCTTGGTATCATAACTGATAAACTATCATTTTCCAAATATATTGCCAAAGATGTTGCTAAGGTGAACAGAGTACTAGGACTGATTAAGCATACTTTTTCATATATAGACAAGAACTCGTTCCTTATACTATAGAAGAGTTATGTCCGTCTGCACCACAAGTATTGTGTACAGGCCTGGAGACAAGATAAATGTTATTCAAAATTTCAAGTTTCTACTATGAACGGTTAGGACTGGTGAAGTCTGGATACATAGATACATATAAATATCAAAACACATGAATAACCTAAACCCAGCAATAAACCAGTGTTGTGGGTAGCAGTGATTATTAATTTACACACACTTTTTTTTCAATATAATAATTCACTAAGCTTAGCTTTGTATGGACAATGCCACAAGTGTGGGGCACCCATTGAGGCTCAAACCCGATATAGAAATAATGGTTTGTGAGATGAGTTTTCTAACCATTACCCAGTGTTGAGGCACCCATAATCCTATGCTGAATATATTAGAAACCATCAACCTAAACTGTCAACATAGCCAGCCAGACCAACTTAAAAACTGAAGAAACCTATGTATAATGCATACAGGCCGCACCAATGGAGCTAGAGGGCTGAAAATTTCCACATTTACACCTTATTATGTCTAGAAAAATCTTTTTTTTTGTTGAAAATACCCTGCCCAACATAGGTTTTTAGTGGGAGGGTTCAGTTTGCAATGTACGTTTATGCTAAATTGTATGAATGTCCTAATGTTCTATTGTCCAGAGTAATATGAACTTGTCCATTGTGTTAAACAGCTTAAAGAAAGACTTTGTCGAAAAATTTATAATAACAGGTCTGGTTAGTCACTCAATAGAAACTATTACATGACCAATGTCTTTTTGGCAGCATGCCATGTTGGGGGTGATTAATTAAAAAATTGGAAAATGTGGAGAGCAATGAATAAGTTTCTTTTCTCGCCTTTTGTTAGACAGTGATCACTAAAAATAGTCTGAATTTTCAAAAAAAAATTAGCATAAACTTAGATTGGAAATTGGACCCCCACTAAAATCCTATTATGGGGGGGAATTTTAAAAAACAGAAACATTTTTTTCTACTCATAATAAGGAGTAAATGTTTAAATTTTCAGCCCTTTAGCTTCAATGGTGCTGCCTGTACGCATGGTACACAGCCAGCCAGACCAACTTAAAAACTGAAGAAACCTATGTTGACAGTTTTGGTTCACGGTTTCTATTATGTTTCACAAAACCAGACGTGTGTAGGAAGAGTTTCAATAAGAGATCTAACCACTCTTTCCTTGCATGGTATTTATGCAGCTACAGCTACCAGCAATGCAATCCATGTCTCTTTGGGGGAAGGGCTTGCAATCCCACTGTGTAAAAGTCCACTTACTAAGCAGGATCGGTATGCAAGCTGAAGGACCGATTGGATTCAGGACTCAGGAATTTATTGAAATTAGGTGATTTGACAAAGTAATACTAGCTTTTTAAAATCTGAAAGTCATTTGGTTCCAACTTCATTGTAAAGTAAATTAAAGGTAATCCTTGGTTATTTGGTCCTAAAATACGATAACATAAAGATTGACAAAAATTATCCCCCTTAATGTCTAAAAATAGCTAGATTTTTCATTTCCAGCTAACTTTATAGCTAAATATTTTATGTAAGTTTCAAATAATGATGTTGCTTTCGCTATAAGATACCGTTCTTCAATTCTAAGATATCATTCTTCAATTCTAATATAACGTTCTTCAATTCTAAGATACCATTCTTCAATTCTAAGATACCATTCTTCAATTCTAAGATATTGTTCTTCAATTCTAAGATACCATTCTTCAATTCTAAGATATCGTTCTCAAAATCCCAGCCCTAACCGTTTGTATGAATTTTGGAGTGTATGTAACATTTTTAGCTATAAAGTTAGCTGGAAATAAAAAAACTGAAAAAACTAGCCATTTATAGCCATCAAAGGGGATGAATTTTGGCAATCTTTATCCTATCGTACTTTAGAACCAAATAATGACGGATTACCAAATTAAATATTCATCACAGACTTAATGAACAGATAAATTATAGATTGTTCCAGCTTAAATCGTTTTTAGAGGTCTTATATCCCTGTGTATGCATTACTCTACTCGGATTGAATTTAAGCGATTATATTAAGACACTGTCAGATATGAAAGCCAAGATTGCAACAAGACGCTCATAAATCCGATAAATGATTGGGTAGAAACAAAGAATTCAAAGATAAAAAATTTGGCTGTGGAAACGATTCAGAAAAATATGATCCATAACAAAGAAGGAGAGAAATGAGTGTGTGTGTGTGCAACATTTCTAGTTTCTACTATGAACGGTTAGGGTTGGGCGAAGTCCAGATACATATAAATGTCAGAACACATGAATAACCTAAGCCCAGCAATAAACCAGTGTTGTGGGTAGTGGTGATTAACTTATTAATAACGGTTAGAGCTGGGCAAAGTCCAGATACATAGATAGATACATATGTCAGAACCAAGCAATAAACCAGTGCTGTGGGTAGTGGTGATTAATATATTGACAGTAAACAGACTTAAAACAGATACAGTTTATTTCATACTAGATATTGTAAATGATGAAAAGGATCTTGGTATCATAATAACTGATAAACTATCATTTTCCAAATATATTGCCAGAGATGTTGCTAAGGTGAACAGAGTACTAGGACTGATTAAGCATACTTTTTCATATATAGACAAGAACTCGTTCCTTATACTATAGAAGAGTTATGTCTGTCTGCACCACAAGTATTGTGTACAGACCTGGTCACTATACTTGGAGAAAGATAAAAATCTTTTAGAAAAAGTCCAGAGACAAGATAAATATCCTAATGTTCTATTGTCCATAATTTTGAGTTGTTCAGAGTAATATGAATTCGTCCATTGTGTTAAACAGATAAAAGAAAGACTAGTCGAAAAATTAATAATAACAGGTCTGGTTATTAGAATGTGACCAATGTCTTTTGGCAGCATGTCGTGTTGGGGGGTGTTCAATTAAAAAATTGGAAAAAGGGATGATCAATGAATATGTTACTTCTCTCACAAGTCTTATTGCATTCTACGAAGTAACGTATTTAGTTAAGATTTCATTCGATGCATTGAACTACTTTTTTCAGTTTGATTATGTATGATATGGTCGGACTATTTTCCTCATCTATTTCTTCATTTGTTCACAACGTTTCGGCCGTGTACCTTCCGGTCTTCATCAGCTGTTCTAAAATGTGGAATCACTGTTTAGAACGCATGCTCAACATCACGTCTGTTTTTGTATATCCTGTTTGTCGGGGGTTGTGTGTTCGTGGTCAATTCCGAGTTGCTTCACTTTTATCGGAAGATCTGTTTCGTTTTTTTTTTCCTTAGATTTTCTTAGTCTTTTTTGATGAGGGGTTCCCAGATGCTATTGATGTCAATGCTCGGTCGGCTGAGTGGTTTGAGTGAACAGAGTATATGCACCACTTATTTCAGGCTTTGTATTCACCATTCTCCCTCTATGATTTGTACTTCATCCCATAAGGGTCCGTGTCCATCCCGCTCCCTCCACATATGGTCTGCCATGCCCGATGTACATGACTGAAACGTGAACAAATGACCACATAGACAAGGAAAATAGTCTGACCATACATAATGATTAATACACCCCCGTCTAACTAAATTCAGACAAGAAAGCATCAATGAGTATTTATTTTTACGCGATGCAATGTCGATATAAATAAATAACAATAACATCCATCAATTCAAGGATTACTACTATTAAAGTTACTTACAATTATAAGTATGATTATTTACATGTGCCAATGAAGTTGGGAGTGGTAGATGTATTACCCTGTGTTGTTCTGTCCATCTACACAATATCTCTAAAAGTATGAATTTCAATGACATTTTGTGGAAGGGTGAACAATGAGCTATGGAAGAAGTGGTTAAATTCTGCGGTGGATCCATACATGTGTTAAATAATTCGGAAATAATGGGATATCTTTGAGCAGGTGTTAAGGTCGTAATGTTAGACACTGCGGATGTGTATATAGTAATGAGAGAGAGATAAGGAAAGAGTGAGAAAAAAGGAAAGAGAGAGAGAGACAAGACGAGAGAGAGAGAGAGACAAAGAGAGAGACAAGACAGGAGAGAGAGAGAGACGAGAGAGAGACAAGAAAAGAGAGAGACCAGACAAGAAAAGAGTGAGAAAAAAGAGAGAGAGAAACAAAATGAAAAGTGAGAGAGAGAGAGAGAGAGAGAGAGAAAAAAGCAAGTGGGGGAAAGGAAAAGACAACATGGAAAAAAAAAAGAAAGAGGAGGATAGGCAAAAAGAATCAAAAACAATAGACAAAGAAATGCTAAATCATGAGAGGGGAGGGGGAGGGGTGATAGAGTAGTGTAAGAAGGAGGTTTGTATAATCATTCCTAAACATTTCCAGCCTACTTTATAGTTCCCAACTGTTATATATGCATAAGACAGGTGTCAATGGATGATAAGGCAACAAGCACCAAGACTGAATGAAGACGGCCGTATGCATCATTATGGAAATCAGGCAATAATGGGGAGGTGCAGATTTTTCATAGATTAAACGAGGATGTTAATCAGGATATCAATGTAAAACCAGAAGTCACTCCTCTTCCTTCTTCCCACAGAATTCCCTTGTTACAGACTACACACTTCACTCTTTCCCCCTTGTACTGTCTATCAAGCTTTAGTTCTCTTCCAATCAGATGTCTTATTTATCAACCTCTTCTCTAACTCAATCACACATTGTTACATCAACCTATCAAGAGGTGCGGGTGGCCTAACAGTTGACAGCACAGAAAATGGAATCGATGAACAGAGTTCAAACTCTGGCTTAGACAATTTGTCTTCCACTTTGTACAGACGCCCTAGGGAAAGGCATGAATCCATCTCTTCTCACTCGAGCTAAGGGTAAATAAAATAGCGGGACAGACTTGGATCTTCAGTCTTGGTTGACAAACAGTCTAGGAGATGGACTTTTCCAGTTTGGAATGAGCTGTCTAATCCCTCGGCCAGCATTGTGAGGGGCTAACAACAGATAGAGTAGGGAATATGGTCCCAAAATATATGGTTAATGGGCCTCTGTTCAGAAGGGCCTAGCAAGCTAGAAGTGGATTATAATAAATTGCTCAAATAAAATAAAGGATGACAAAGTAACGTGACCACCATCTCCTTCTACCCATGACACTCCCAGTACAAGTGGAAGAATAGAATTTAACACATCAAGCTTTATTTTTTCTCTTCCAATCAGATGTCTTATTTATCAACCTCTTCTCAACCACATTACATCAACTTATCAACAGTGCCAGATTAGCTATGTAGCAAAAGTAGCATATGCTACAGGCCCCGCAATTTCAGGTTTCAATTGAGTGACTAACAGAGTAAGGTCCCCTCTGACTGATTGCCAGGTTTCATTGACTCTTAAATTCATACATATAAAATAAAATGTCAATTTCAAAGGAAATAACTTCCAATTATCTCCCTTTGACCATTCTTTGAATTTTTTCAATTTGTCTATTCAATTCACAGAAGAGTTCCACTATTTCTTATGCTATTCATTGAAAAGTTCCACTGTCAATTACAAGCGATTTATGAATTTAAGAGTTAAAAGTGGCTAGATACCTCTGGACAGACTTTGAGTCTAATTCAGTTTGACAAATCTATTCAGACACAGCAACCAATTAGGTAAGAGCTTATGGTTGAGAGTTAATTTCACTTATATACATATAAGTGACTTTTAGTACCGGTTGAACCTCTTTCATGCAGTAAGCTTGGGACCTGGCGATTGCCAAGACTGCAGAAATTGACCTTTTAAGACCCATAAGGGAACCACCCCCTATGTAACCATATGCTTATTCCACATAGATATTGCAGTGTTATCAAAGGTAGAACCAAGCTTCAAAAAGGAAATAATGCAACCATTATTGTTTCCAAACAAGTTTTTTTATGGTTTCATTTAATATAAAGCCCAAAACCAACACTAATACCTGTGGCTCAGATTATGTTTTATGATTATGCTTTTTAGAACTAACACCATATTCTGAACCTCTAGGTCTCTCAGATTACATCCTGAAGGGTTAAATATATGAATATATGAAATTAACAGGACTGTGTCACCAAAACACTCGACTACAATGTAAATAAAATTTGGCATTTTAGTGCTGCTAACTGTGCCACCCACAGATCCACAAACTAATGGTAACAGATTAAAAACATCCTGGACAATGGGAGTTGCCGGATCACAGAATGCTGAATTAAAGAAGTCCAAGTTATATTAAAAAAACATTTTAAAATTTTTAATTTGCTTTTTTGGTAAGCTGTGAAGTGAAGAGAAAAAGACATTTTAACCAAAGCAGTACTAAGAAGGTAAAACTATTAATAAACATGTTGGGGAAGAACATATCAAGTCTTTGACACTAGGGATTTATAGCAACCCCATGAAACAACTTTCTTTCCTTTATACAAAACACACTCTTTGTTCATTGAAAAAAAAAGGGAGAAAAAAAATACTAACGATTTTATCTGGATGGACCCAGAAAAACGAAGACATTTCCTTTTCCAATGTTTTTGACATTTATTATTATACAATGAAAAATATTCCCAACATTTTTTATATATATATATATATATCTTTTCTGGATTTTAAGATAGCCACTATCTAAACCCCCCACTCCCTACCACCACCCACTTCAAAACCCATACACTGA
>VCCN01004352.1:691332-704079 GCA_006491835.1 Architeuthis dux
ATGGTGTGGAGCAGCCTGTCATAATTGTCATGTAAAATAATTATATGCACGTCGTACAAAACTACAGTTCCAAATTATTTCAGTTATTCCTCTTCAGTGCGGCCAATTTAGATATTTTATATCTAAATTTAGATAATATCCGTAATCTTTAATTTAAAAATTTTTTTAAAATTCACCAAATGGTCAAGGGGAGATAATTCCAATCAGAAGTTATTTCACTTAAATTTGACATTCTATGTTCTTTGTATGAATTTAAGAGTTAATCTGGACAAAATTATGAGTGGACACTTGAATTTCCTGTTGCTCTTACAACAGTCAAAGCATATGAAACAACTTCACATCGATGATATGTTTAAGAAGACAACCCAGAATAATGAGGTTCAAAGCTCTAGTCCAGCATCTACAAATCAAACAACTTCAAGTGACCAGGATGTTACCCCTTAAACGCCTCACATCTATGATGCAACTGTCAATAATCCAGGCAGTCTTCCTCTTCCAGGACTTTCTGATTAATTATATAGAGCAGTGGTTCCCAACCATTTCAAATCATTCCCCACTTTTGTCAAAAGGATTACTAGTATTCCCTCGTTCCATTTATACAGTTGCAACAAAGAATAATTTCAAATAACTTTATTTTGCATATAATTAGACAGCTTCATATTAATTTTATTATTGTACAGCTGCTGCTGTACATTTGTTAATCAAAGAAATCAAGCGAAAATGATTAGAAAACATCATTTGTACTTCCAATTTATTACGAAAACATGAAAATTCTGCTATCGTAACTGATAGACACATCAATGTGATTTCTGTTCTTGCTTTTTTGCTACTAGTTCTTCGATTTGTGGATCTATTAGTGAGAGATTACATCTTAAATCATTCTCAACTTGAGGCTTATTTTAAGCCTTCGACTTGATAGATACAAGTACAAAAAACCCTATCTCTAGACTGGACTTTTATTTTTACCTAATAGCTTTATTCCACCTTTGGACTACCCAAATTCCCCCCTGGTTGGGAACCACTGGTATCGTGCAAGAAAAATTGTACAATTTGTCACGTTGAGGATGTAATATTTCAAAGTTATTTATAAGTACAGTACTGTATTTGTTTAATATACTCGTATCTGTTTCATTTATATTAATAAACTGTATCATTTATATTGATGTATTACCATTTAACCATTCAATTTATATTTGATTTTCATTCACATTTAATATAAGTATCTAAGAGCTCTAATAATTTAAAGACACAAGATGTGCAAAATGGTTCTGCAAACTTCTGAACAAGAGGGGTCAAGACAGTATTGTGAATGAATCATTCTTCCCAGCCAAATACAGCGCTGCCCATAAATGAATACACCCCTACCATTTTTTTAATAGAAATTTAATAGTCTTCTAAACCAAATATAGCAGGATTTTATTATTTCTAGAGGAACATTACACAATCAAAACAGATATTATCAGGTATTATTCTTGACCAAACTCTACAGCATTGAAACTGTTGCCAAACATACGGGTATACCACTACAAAATAGTTTCAATGCTGGAGAATTTGGTCATAAATATTTTAATATTTCTAGTGGAACATTACACAATCAAAACGGATATTATCAGGTATTATTTATCACCAAACTCTACAGCATTGAAACTGTTGCCAAACATTAATTGTACAGTGCAAGAAAAGAGCCTACAATTTGTCACATTAGGAGTGACAGTACTTGCTCAATTAATATACTTGTATCAGTTTCATTTATATTAATAAACTATCATTTATATTAATGAATTGCATTTAACCATTCAATTCATATTTGATATTCGTTTAATTTAAATTCCTAACAGTCTTAATGCATTGAAGATTTGAGTTGCCCATAATTAGTGGGTCAGAGGTGTATCATTGAATTATTATTACATGATCTCTGTTGGTTTGGCAAAATGGATAATACAGCAAATTGACAGTGAACCTGTACTTGCTTCATAAACCAAAACCAGCACTTACAAACAACTTACAATCATTGTAACTAGGGCAGTGCCTATTCCAAAGGTGCATATTTGGAAGTGGACAGACTTTATGGTGTGTGGAGCAACCTGTCATAATTGTCATTCAAAATAATTTTCTGTACGTCGTATAAAACTACAGCTCCAAATTATTTCAATTATTTCCCTTCAGTGCTGCCAATTTAGATATTTTATACCTAAATTTAGATAATATCTTTAATCTTATTAGATTTCTTGAAAACAACTGATCAAAACAACTTCAAACTCGACACTACAATGCCTTATGTGTTGACTGATATATCTAATTAATATCAACTTCGTACAATGGTCAGTTCTCAAGTAATCACAGTACATACACAGAGATCTTTTCAGTTGTAGTTAGATGATTCTGGGTTTTATCTTGTAGGAACCACTGGACAAAAATAACTTGCACAAATAAAAGAGATTCTAATAGTTCCAGCTGACAATGTTTATATCCTTAGAGGAACGAAAAGAGCACCTGTTGCGGTACAATGATTAGAAAGGTATTGTTGCAAGCCATTGTTTCAATCCTCACAGAGGAGCTTCACAGCTGTGGTCAGAGGCTAAATCTGGTTGAATACAAC
This sequence comes from Architeuthis dux, assembly GCA_006491835.1. NCBI lineage: Eukaryota > Metazoa > Mollusca > Cephalopoda > Oegopsida > Architeuthidae > Architeuthis > Architeuthis dux. The sequence goes on from VCCN01004352.1 coordinate 693,932, forward strand.
TAATATCAAGAAGAATCTGAAGAGATCTCTGCATGCACACCAGACATAGCTAATGACAATTTCAAACTCAATAAGTCTTAATCTCTGGTATTATATGACTAGTACCATTGTTATAAGAGATACCTGTCATGTTCCAAACAATGGTGACCGAATACATAGCAAGCCGCTTTGGGACATGGTCTTGTGAATAACAATAACCAGCTGATAACATAAGGCGAAGGATATAAAAATTACATTCATTGTTATAAATTTGCCCCCATTGTAACAAATCCATTGTTATAGACAACTTTACATTAAAAACAATTATATGATTAATATAAATATTATAATGTAATTTCTAATTCATTTTAAATAAATTGTTTGGGACCAACTGGGTTTAATACAATAGCAGTTTCATAACATTATCCTATGTAAAAAAAACTTATTTGTACAGCTAAAACAAGTGAGTATAAGACAAAAGTCATGAGAACATTAAAGTAACAAGCCTGGTTGCTGCAGGATCAAACTTCACTCTTTCTTTTATTCCGACTGGAGATGGTTACTGCTGTTATGATATACTACCATGAGAGGTCATTTTCTAGGCCAACATCTGTGCGGAAGTGGAAGTAACCCCAGTCACATTCGGAAATATGCATCCTGAAAACAGGATGTCGAACACACAAGCGCAGGCGTTCAAAACCCATAAAGCTCAGAGCCAAGACAAGGGAGCTCAGAAGAGAAAGAAAAACTCAGAAGCTCGGGGGACAGAGACCCAGGCAGACCGCCTAGGGCTGGGAAGGCATAAGATCAAGTTTCCCTGTTGGGAACGGTCTCTCGGCACCCTTATCTCTCTCACTCCCACTCTTCATTCTCCAGCCGACAAAATCTTAATAAATAAAAATATGTCACATATTTTTACCAACAGCTTTCGAGTCCTTCCTTTCTATCCAAGTTCAGCATTTCCTCCCACAAATGAGCAACCCACGATGAGACAACCCATGTCGGCAGAACATGTAAAAGAGGCACTATACAACACTCCAACTTTTGTATTGTATATATAATAAATAAAAAAACTATAAAAATATTTTATTTAAATGGTTCTTCGGACGATTGAACTCCTTGTTGTTTGTATTGCTAACACAACTTTTCGGCTGATCTATTCTTTGGCCTTCTTCAGGTATAAAATCTGAGTGTAACGGGGTAAACAGAAGTTTTATTTTTAAAGAGGGGTAACCCTTACGCAGGGCCCGGGCGTTTCTGTGTCTTTGTCTTTGTCTTGTCGGATTTAGGTCTGTTGAGAAGCTGAAGCCACATCGGGTTCTGTTTACCCCCATCACACTCAGATTTTACTCAGATTCTACAGAAGGCTGAAGAATGGATCGGACGAAATGTTATGTTTACAACATAAACAACAAGAAGGAGTTCAATTGTCCAAAAAACCATTTGAATATTAATGACCCTTCCCAAAACTATAGAAAAATATATATATATTGTTTAGTATAACAATAAACTATAAAAAAACCATAAAATTAACATTTTTATGAACGTAGTTCCACCTTGTGTATTGGTGTATGCCTTCTGATGTACATGTTACAGCTGTTTAGGCCATTTTCAACATCCTGACCATGTTTCATATAAATGTAGCTCAGTCAGTAAGAGAGCTGCCTACCAATCAGTTAGTTTGTGATTTCAAATCACAGTAGGGAATGTTAATTTTACATATCGGTTTGGTTTAACATTAAACAGACAATGAAGAGTTTACTCCCCTAAATTTGGTGAGGATTGTTCTTGTTCTTGTTTGGGGTTTGGCAACAATTTTTTTTTAAATGAAATAAAATCTAACAGGAATTCATCTTAGCAATTCAAAACAAGACATTTTGTCTTTATATGAATTTTTAGGTGTTAGTTTGGAATGGAAATAACATTATGTGGCAACAAAGTGGAAATGGACTCGCCCGAGGAAATGACCTGCTTAAGGTAAGGCAAAGCAAAAGCCGAGTGAAACGGGTCGCCGACATATGGAACATGGGTGACACATATGTTGAGCGCCAGTAACCCAGATGTGGTGAGTTGCTGGCTATAACAGGCCCCGGCCGCGAGGGCTTGGCAGTTTGCTTTTGACTCACTACTTGAAGTTACACTCGAATCGTGTTTGGGACTTCTACTGTGAATGATGTTGTAGCCGCTCAGAGTTTGTGATAGCTTACCCGTGATAAGCGAGAAAGTGCCCTGTGAAGGAATCGTTCTAATGCTGCAGCATTGACGTGCCATTGGACTCATTGCATCAAATACTGTGTCAGCGTTTTTCGCCTCCCCCTTTCTACTACACATCATCAGGGACATATGCATATGAATATAACGGCAAAAATTATTATGCAGAATAATAAGCCTACTCTGACAGTAAAACTTGCATTACTTCCTGACCACTGACTATCCCTTTCTTCCTCAATGCATTTCTCTTGTAAAATCATTTGCAATATATTTACATCTATATAAAAGCCAGTGTTCATTGTACCACACAAAATGTCATGCTATGTTTTTGTTCATATTTAAGAGTGCAGATTAGATATATCTTTTATGTTTTGTATATATAAACCAAAAATATGTCCAGATAAAATGGTATAATTCATATGTTGTTTATCTCAACTAGGTAGGTATTAAAAACATTACACATTGTAGCAATTATTATGGACTTTTTTATAAAAATTTAAAAACATATTGCAATAATATTTTCTTTGAAGTTTTATTTTGGTTTTAAATAGCATAAAGTTGGTCGTAAAGAAAAAATTACTTTTGCGTACTTAAAACAGTTTTTAGACTTTTTCTGATGAATTTTTATCATCCAAAATTAACTTTGACTATACGATGATTGATGTCTAGCGACAGAAAAACTTTTATGCAATTTAACGATTACTCAACTGGATTTTGGAGAAATATTACTTCTTACTTAAAATATAGGCAGAGGTAATTTGACAATGCGGAAATGAAAGATTGAGAAAAGCATGTTACGTCTCAAACATATTTATTATCATGAAGATAAGCCCCTATGCATTTTGCCGCTGCAAGCAGCATGGTTATCTTCATGATAATAGTAAGATACGGCTTGATGCATTTTGCCGAGTTTGATTCTGCATCTTCAGAAGCTCTTTTGCAGTGCAGAAAACTCACGTGTGTGCAGTTTAAATTTTCACATGTTTGTGTGAAATGTATACTGAGCTTGGAAAATAGTGAAAAATACATTTGCTTACAGGATGATATCTGTTAGCTGACAACAAGGGGCGTGGCTGAGGAGGTGGGGGTGGGGACGATTTTAAATTGCCCTATGGGCCCTAAAGCTTTATGAATAGTAGTTCACCTACTTCATTTCTAATAACATTATACAATAACAAATCTCACTAAATGTTGGAGCGGTCCCCTCAATGTACTAAGCCTCCCGCCTGGGTCCTCAAATCTCTAGTTAGGCTTTTGAAAGATCTGCATACTCAACAGACTCACGGTCCCTATGCTTTTGAAAGGTCTGCATACTCAACAAACCCACAGTCCCTATGCTTTTGAAAGGTCTGCCTACTCAACAAACCCACAGACCATATGCTTTTGAAAGGTCTGCCTATTCAACAAACTCATGGACCCTATGCTTTTGAAAGGTCTATCCACGGACTCCCAAAAATACCTTTGTGGACCCTCAGGGGTCTATGCAGAACAAGAAACACACTGAATCTAGCGCAAGACGTGCTAAATCGGCAACACTGGGTCCACAGCCCCCAGGTTATGAACCACTGCACTAAATGTTGGAGGGGAGAGGCCCCAAGGGGCCAAGCCCCCCAGGCCCCCAAATCTCCAGTTACACCCCTGCCTGCCAACTTAGTTCAAAGCTCCAAGTGGGTCTTGAGTCATCTTTCCTTATATGTGATACCATTTTGAAGTAACAACAGATAAAGAAAGCAGATCTTATGGCCAATACAGTGTTATATCACTTTGTCTCATGAAATGGAACCAAGGGGAGCAAAAGTCAGATAGAACTTTAACTCTTAAATATATAAACAAAATGAATAATTATCAAGGGAAAAAAACTCCTGATTGAAATTATCCCCCTTTGACTATTAAGTGAATTTAAAAAAACATTTTCTATTCAATTCACAGAAAGAGTTCCATTATCTTTATTCCTATTCATTGAAGAGTTCCATTGTCAATACAAGTATTCCATGAATTTAAGAGCTAAAAGGTCTGAATGATAAATCCTATAAAGACTTTCTAAGTTAAACTAACAAAAAGTTTAACCCATAAGAAACCAGTGTCACATACAATTTAATTGATCTGCACAGTCTCTTATATAATATTATGTTTTATCCTTGATTTTAACTCATGAAGTATACTAAGTGACATCCAATGAACATCCTGGTGCAGTCACGTTACTGTGTATCAATTTGCCTACTCAGAATCTTACATAATGTTCCTTCAAGTAGAAATGGGTTAAACTAACAAAAGGTTTAAGAAGATCAAAGTTAATTTATTTTTATTTTCCCCATTTCTTCTTTTCTTTTTAAATAATAAAATTCTGTTCATCAGTTAATGAGAAAATGACATTAAAAGAGCCAATTCTTCGCTTTTTCTAAACCTAACGAGGAGTAAATGATTAAATTTTCTGTCCCACATACATAGACAGCCAGCCAGACCAACTTGAGAACTGAAGGTGACACTTTTGGTTGATGGTTTCTAATTGTATGAACCAAACTTTGTGGAGATTGTGGGCAATAAAGGATGACAATCTGTGAAGAAATCTTGTTTTCTTGAGAAGCGCCAAGAAACGGTCCGTTGCCAAAACCGGCCACAGATACCTGATTTCATTACTGACCAGAATGACAAAAGACAGAGTAAACAAAGGGAGCAGAGGTTGATGCCAAGTTTAGAGTTAAGAATGGATTGAAAGATATTTTGGTTAAGTGAAGACAATTAGAAAAGGAACAAAAACAAATAAAGACGAGGAATTGTCTGCAAATTCAAAGAAATAAATGGAGAAAAGACAGACACCAGTTATTTTTTATAGCAAACATATAATCCATCTAATTTGGTTTCATGAAATACAAAGGAAGCCACTTATAGTGATCACTTTGGAAGAGGGCCTTTTAAATAAAAAAAATACTGGATATTTTTAAATATGTCAACTGTGTATATAAGACAAGTTTGGAATTGAGGATAACATTTCAGAAAATCGACTGACTCGAATATAAGCCAAGTCCGTTATTTTACCATAACATTGTCATGAGAGATATCCCCATAGAGGAAGCCACTTATTGTGATCACTTTGGGGTAGGGCCTTTAAATAATATATTTGGATATTCTTGAATATGTCAACCCTGAATATAAGACAAGTTCGGACAAATTGGGCAAAAATTTCAGAACTCGACTGACTCGAATATAAGTCTGTTATTTTGCTATAACATTGTCATGAGAGATATGAATACTTATGAATACACTGTTTATGGCACTTTGTAAGCTGTCACAAAAATATGAATTTCTTTCATCGTCAACATATCGATCATTGTTTTCGGGTTGTAAAAGTGAAATTCTCATCAGCGATGATGAATCTACCTTAAAAAATTATTTAAAATGGATATTACATAATACACACCACATACTACCTACATAGTATTTCATACAAAACCATGGTAATGAATTTAGTTAAAACAATGGGCATTATCACTCACTAATATGCATTGTGTCTATCGACACAGTATCCATATAGGCAAGTATTGGCTATTTTTGACTGACCTTAGTCGAACTGTTGATTTTAGGCCATTTTTTTAGTAAAAAAAACATGTCTTACATTCAAAAATATACAATAACTGGCTGATAACATTAAGGAAAGGATATAAAAATTAGAACAATTTAATTTCATTGTAAACAACTTCATCTATGGTCCTCCTGCTGTGGAAAACCCTTCACAAACATCTTTGTTTGCAAAGCCAAGCCATTCATTCATTCATAAACAACTTTACATTATAAAAATCTAATATGAAATTTCTTTTGGTTTTTAAAAACATTTTAATTAGTTTTAAATAAACTGTTTGGGACCAACTGATTTTGATAACAATAACCATTGATAACTGTTAAGTAGTTTTAGTTAGATTAATTTTCTATAAAAGGTGCTGAAGTTATCACCCTTATTTTGGGGGTTATTATGAATTAGCGCCTTTTAACCATGGTTGTTCATTATTTTCACGAATGGCTATAAAAAGAGGTGTCCGCCATCTTGTTTAATCTTGTTCATGATCAGTTTTGAATTGTGGATTTACTTTGGCAAAATATCCAATCTCCCCAAATGGTGAGTCTCATTTTAACATATTTTCAATAACATTATCCGCTATTATAATAAATGGCTTCCTCTGTATTTATCATTGAATATTTTGACATAAAATGCCTGCATCCAGAGATTGTGTTGCAGTTTTTGAATCGAGTCATTGTTGGCTAGATGTGTTTGGTTTAATTGCCTTGGGAAGGGCAGATATCTCCCAATAGCACACTTAAAAAAAGAAAGACTTAGTCCAAACTTGACAAAAGAAAAGGATAAAAAACAAAACATGTTACCTAGTCCTACATTTAATCCCATTACCAGTCATCTTAACTCATTTTGTTATTTGTAAACAACATTCTATATGACTGGACAGACTGAAGCTGGAGTTTTAAATAATTCCCTAGCTTTATAGCTAAAGCTTTATATCTAGTCCCATTACCAGTCATCTTACCTTTGTTATTTGTAAACAACATTCTATATGATTGAACAGACAGAACCTAAAGTTTTTTAAAAATTCCCTAGCTTTATATCTAGTCCCATTACCAGTCATCTTAACTCACTTTGTTTCTAACTTCATAGATTGTGCCAAACATATCACTATTGTATATTGGTTGTAGTTCCTACCAACTCACTTTACTTACTTTTCAATAAGTTGATAGTAACGTAAAAGTAGTTAGTAAAAACAAACCAAAAGCCCCTGCTGTGTCTAAGTCCAAAGATTGTGTAAACCATGTCACTATCTTATATTGAAAACATACATGCCATTGGGAGACTCATAAAAGAAAAAACTCATTCCAGATAATAAAAAAACTGTATATAATGATAAAAAAAGCTTAATACTTCTTGTTCCTTTCTCTATCTCCAAAGCAATATCATTACAGTTATACACACACCATTGGTTCAAAATGCAAATCTTTTAATGCAACTTGCATCTTGGAGAAACTTTCTTGCTCAGAGTTATACTTCTTGTGAACTATGCCTTCTTATAATAAATCAATGTTTTTTTTTTCTGATAGTGTGGAAAAGAAAATAAAATATTTTTAAAGTAAAAGAACTAGGCTTTAAGAGGATCAGAACAAAGACAAAAGTAATGTTCAACGATAAAGTCCCCAAAAAGCTCATAAAGATAGAGGGCGAGTCTCTAGAAGAGGTTGATGAATACATCTACCTAGGACAGGTAATAAAGTTAGAGAAAGACCATGACAGTGAAATAATGATGCATAACGATAGCTTGGAAAGCACTCGGTATGAATAGAGACATTTTGAAGAGCACCTTACCAATGTGCTTAAAGCGTAAAGTATACAACAGTTGCATAATACCAGCCATGGCCTACTGATGTGAAACAAAGAAATTAACAAAACGAGCTGGAAACCAACTTAGAAACACACAGAGAGCATGGAAAGAGCAATGATAGGGATAACTCTAAGAGATAGAAAAAGATCAACATGGATCAGAGGGAGAACTAAAGTAAAGGATATTATACAAATAATTAAGCAGTAAAAGTGGAGATGGGCTGGTCACCTAGCAAGAAGAGATGATAATAGATGGGGCAAGAGACTAACTGATTGCTGCCCAAGGGACAGTAAAAGCAGTAGGAAAAGACCAGACACAAGATGGAGGGATGAAATAGAAAAATTTGCCACTAAGACGTGGCAGAGGTTAGCACAATCATGAAGGAGATGAGAAAGACCTTTGTCCAGCAGTGGACTGCTGATGGCTGATGATGATATTATTATAATAAATACAAATTATCTGTGTTTGCTTATACTTTTTAATTGGTTTTATTAAAAATAATAAGTTTCAGAAAAATGAATTGCACATTGAATTTTATGCTAAAATTAACATTGAAAGTTGTTAAATTTCGAGTTCTTCAATTTTTTTTCAAAGCGCGGTCAAGTTTTTACACATTTGGTTTAACAAGTTGGTTTATAAACCACCACAGTTTGAAACTGATTCAGAGAATTTTAGTGGCAGATCTACAAACTAATGACGGCATATTCAAAACGTGCAATGGAGTATACACCCGGTGACGAAGACCTGGTTTCTGTTGCATGCGTCAGCTTAATGATCCTTGCAAGTTTCAGGGTTAGGGTTAGAGTTTCAAGTCTGGTCAAAACGAGGTCATTATTCTTACAAGTTTTTATAACCTCCCCCTTGGCAGGATGCAAGTCGACCAAAGGGATACCTCCACCCTAATCACACAGCTTAGAGTTTACTCAATTAGCTGCAGAGTGCACAGGGAAATTTGTCCTAATGAAGAATTTTCCACACTCTTCGCTCATACCAGGAATCGAACCCAGGACCTTCTGTGTGTGAGGCAGATGTGCTAACCATTATATCAATCTGTAGTAGAGAAAAAGAAACCAAAAACCCATGCTATGACCAAGTCCTAAAATTATGCCAACCATGACACTATCTTATATTGAAAACATGAAGGCCATTGGGAGAATCAGTAAAGAAAAACCTTATTGAAGATGAAAAACTGTATATCATATCAAAACATCTTAATACTTTTCATTCCTCTCTCTCTTTCTCTGAAGCAATATCATTACATGGATAGACCCACCATTGGTTCCAAATGCAAATCTTTTAATGCAACTTGAATCTTTGAGAATCTCTCTTGCCCAGAGTTCTACTTCTTGTGAACTTTGCCTTCTTAACGATAAACCAATGTTCTTTTCTATAAGGCATAATCTTCTGCTACAGACATGTTTTTTTAACCTTTCTCACTCCACAGCTCAACTTTGATGTGAAATATTCATTAAACTGAACTTTCTAAGTGAAACAGTTGAACTGAACTTTGCCTTTATCACTTGATTGTCTCTTTCATAGATACATAGATGGGGATGGCTCAAGGTTCTGGCTACATGGGGCGTCGGCGTCCAGGCACAAAGTGCTAGGCTGTGTCTGTGACAGTAGGACTTTCCAAATACAAATGAAAAACAGCTCTGGTTAGTCACTCAATAGAAATCAACATCTTATGGCAGCATGACATGTTGGGGGTGATCAATGAATAAGTTACTTTTCTTGCGTAGTGATCACTAAAAAATCTGAATTAAAAAAAAATGTCTGAATGCTGCTGGACACAAACTAAAGGACCAATTTAGCATAAACTTACATTGCAAATTGAACACACCAATAAAAACCTATTTTGGGAGGGAATTTTCAAAGAACAAAAAAAAAGGTTTTTTCTAGCCATAAGGGATAAATGTTTAAATTTTCAACCATCTAGCTCCATTGGTGTGGCCTGTATATGCAATACATACATAGCCAGCTTAAATACTGAAGAAACCTATATTGACAGTTTTGGTGACAGCTGATGGTTTCTAACAGTCAAAATAAGAAAATTCCCCAATGTGAATTGATGCTCTGTCGGAACTGTTTTCTTTTTTTATTCGTTTTGCATGTGGGAACGTTTGGAGCAAATCAGAACCACCTAGACAATCTTCTGTTTCCCATAAATAACCTACAATTAGAGGGTTCACCAGAGTTTCCCACTTTGCCGCTGGAAGCGCTGACTGAAACGGAAACAGAAGATTGCTTAACCCAAGAAGAATATTTGTCTTTTTACAAAGTCGTGACAACGACGACTGAGTTGTACCCTGATCTGAAGTCAAGTCAGTATTGTTTGGCTGTCTGAACCTCGGTCGGGTTTCCGAACAGTAACATAATAGTAGGGAGTTAAAAAGAAACAAAAGGTTTACAAGTCCTAGAATTGTGCCAAACATGTAATTATCTTATACTGAAAACTTGCATGCCATTGGGACCATCTGAAAAGAAAAATCTTATTGGAGATAAAAATAAAAATAGAAACATTTTTAATAATAAAACAGGCTGGTTAGTCACTCAATAGAAACTGTCACATGACCAACTTCT
>VCCN01004352.1:708294-726706 GCA_006491835.1 Architeuthis dux
TAATGGGGGTTGGTAATATCTATGACTTGGTACTTTATCTTATTTCTCTTACTACTTTCTGTATTTGTTTGTGACTGGAGATATCAATATTATATATTTTCTTTTTGTTCTTTGAAACAGTGTAAAACTTTTTCTTCTGCAGACTTTCTGAACTAATATCCATGACTGAGCTGTCCATATGACCAATATCTACTTCTAGCAATACGAGCAAGATGATCTATGACTCAGATCAAAACAGCTTTTCTGAGCATTACTCAAAGTTAAACTTTCCATTTGGCCAAATCGACTTCACTTTTTATATAAAAAAAACCTCTTTATATTACAAAACTTTGTGATATACAGAATTGATATGCATTTCATAGAAGACATATTCATAAAACAGTAATATCAATTACTGTAGAAAAAACAAGAACCACGACGCATCCACCATCCATGGTGGTAGTAGTAGCAGGAAGAGGATGTTTCACCCAAAGGTCTGGACCAATTTTCACATCAATCCAACATGATACAGCTGAGAAAATTGATATTTAACATATTAGGAACCGACTGACCGAAAAGTGTCTTATAGAGATGCATGGACACATCTAATAAAAGTATCACCTGTAAAATCTTCACCATATCCATTATATATATCACTGTATATAAGTGTTGTAGAAATGGGGAGGGGGAAAACACTGACACAGTTTCGATGCAATGAATCCATGCTACAACGTCATCTACAGTATAAATCCCAAACATGATTTGAGCGTGGCTTCAGGTGGCAAGTCAAAACCGAACTGTCGAGCCCTCGCGGCCGGGGCCTGTTATAGCCAGCAACTTGCCACATCTGGGTTGCTGGCACTCAACATATGGGTCAACGCATCTCTACTTCATCTATATATATCGGAAACCCGTTTCATCCTGCTTTTGCTTTGCCGTACCTCAAGCAGGTCATTTCCTCGTGCGAGTCCGTCACCACAATAAGATGGACACTTAACAGGACAAAAACTATGCAAATATTACATTGCATCCAATGGGCTGGTACTATGACTAGGTGGCCATCTACCGAAGGTCAATATAAACAGTTACAGGACTTGGATGAGTTGCAGTGAGCAGTAGTCTTCAAAATACCCTTGTAAATAATTCCTGCCATATACAGTGTATATACACATACATGTGTGTGGGTGTCTGTGTGTACAGAGAGGGACAAAGCTGGTCTTGCAGATTATTACAACTGAGTAGGGAGTTCAATCTTAACTGGGTGCCTCATACTTTTGTGGCCTTATGCCTACATGTGTCTGTGTGTGTACATAAATATTTATTTGGTCTGGCACAAGGACAACAGAATTGAGCACAGGGAGTTTTAGCAAAATGTCAAAACATACCAAATCGGCCATAAATGTACCAAATAAAGAAAAACATCTAAAGCACTAATAAATTATATGAAATTAATTAAATTAATTAAATTAATTAAAAAAACAGCTTCATTTTCATATCTATTTTCTTCCCTGTCCACTCCATGCTAAACTGTATTACCTTTCCAACTTCGAAATATTAGTGAAGTTTAGAAGTCTCTTGCAGGAAGTGAGACAAATATTTTAACATAAAACAATCGTGCTGTACAATAGGATAAGGGCTATTCGACATAATGATGAAAGGGAAAGACAATGTGGAGACTCAGAAATAATTTGCAATTATTTATTTATTTTCCTAACATGTTTCGACTGAGAAAAATCAGCCTCAGGTAATAAATAATTTTTTCAAATTATTTCTGAGTATCCACATTGTCTTTTCCTTTCATCATAAAACAATTGTATTGCACCATTATCCTTTATTGACTACAAGGTTCCAACTTTCAAACACCCTCACCCTCAGTGAAAAGACCTGATCCGGGGGGTGCATATGCCCCATTTGCCCCCCCAGTGGACACCAATTATTGCTTCGATGACTTTAGGAATTTCCACCGAATCAAAGACATTTTATATTCTGCAATTTTCCTTTTGAGTTGATACACTGAATGGAGATTCCCAATGATCAAGTATCAAGCACAAGATATTCCTAAAAGGATAATTTGGCTCCATTTTCCTTTGGATATTTCAATCAGAAACACAGAAGTTATGAAGACAGGACCACGTTTCACTGATTATCAAATATCCTCTCAGGTTATCGTGTCCCGCTGGGCATAATTTATTAAAATGGCAGCAAGATACCGGCATAGCATAATAGGCTATGAAAGACAACCTGCGGGCTTGGAACGATTTCTTGCTTTTTAGCTGCTTATTAAACTGAAGAAATGGTTAGAATGAGGCAATCGGCACTGTGCCAAATTGGAACCTCGGGTTACAAGAGCTGAAGAAGACATGTCATGCTTGACTTTGTCTTTTTTCCTGCCAAAGTCATTATAAGCGCCATGTCTCTTGGGGGAGACAGACAGATGGAGGGAATATGGTCACTTCAGTAAGCAGCAGAAGTGACATCTTTCTCTTCTTACCTGAGGGGTAGATAACTTTTAAACAATTGCATTAACCCTTTCAAGACTAACCTATTAAGGTTACTGGCTGCAGTCATTTAAATCTCACCATATAGCTATATTCTTTATTCACCCAAAATGTCTGTCATATTAACCTTTTAGGCGCCAAGGTTTTGAGGATAATTTCATGAATTTGGCTATAGAGGGGAGAATGGTTCATGATAGAAGGTTGCTATACAGAAATGAAATGATCAGTATGACACAAGGTTTATGTTGGAAAAGAAATATAATTACCTAATTTGTATATGATGATGTCATCAGCGGCCATCTTAGATTTTAGAATTTTTAGTACAACTTTATTCCCATTTAACAAAAAACCCTGAACTTTTTACATCGGAATTACAGCAAATATCTGAATAGAACAACCACAGTATTTTACTTCAGAATTATGCCAATATATGTGCACCATCTATTGGTCGTATGCAAAGCAAATTTCTAACCGTATTTTCATATATATTGTCTAATGACCGATTGAGTGGGTGTGTGGTCACAATTCAGCGATTACCAATGCTCCAGAGGGTAAGGGATGCGAGTTCGAGTCTCACCAGAGGCTTATTCTCTATTTTCAATCTGTGCTGCTAACTAATGACTGTGAAATGATGATCTGGGAGTTAATTGCAACAAAAAGCATCTAAAATTCTGATGCAAAATATACTAGTAAAATATTAATGATAATTAAGGATAGTGCTGTTTTTCATGAAGCTAAAGCTAAATTTCTGATGAAAGACAATGTACAGAAGTTAAAAATATTTGGAATGATTAATTATTAGAATATAACTGTGAAATCTAAATGCCTATTATTTTAATTATCTCCCTTGAGTCTTATTTGCAAATTAATTATTATTGGTGTTTAAGACAACCTGCAGGCGTGGAACAATTTCTTGCTTTTTATACATATAAAGACCATAGTCACAAAGTTTGTTTGTATGTTCACATCATGTTGAAGATATAAGTTTTACTCTCTTCCTCTGTTTAAAGCTGAGTAAAGAGAGGGAAACTGATGTGACTGAATGTGGCCAGCAGCTAAAGTGTGACTGACTGCTGTAGCTGTGTGCAGGTGTAAGTTAAGCAGGAAAAATATGTTTTACTCTCTTCCTCCCTTTAAAGCTGATTAAAGAGAGTGAGACTTATGTGACTGAAAACGATGTTTAAAAATAGAAATATTCTAAAATATTAATCTATCCATAGATAACATAAAAAATCCTGTCATTTGTTATTGGTACTATGCTAGTGTTTATAATATATAATCCACTTTTAAACAAGTTCTAAGATAGGTATTCTATCTAAATGTGTTTAACAGCAAATGCTTTTCAATGATTTTGTCAATTTAACAGTACAATTTCAAATTTAAATTTAAAGTACAATTCAACAGTACTTCTGTATCAGCCATCATTTTCAGCCGGTGCCTCCACTGGTTGGGGCATTCTTGGGGTTCTCCACAACAAGACCTGCAAACCAAGCTGTTAAATAAATGCCAACAGTCCAGAGAAAGAGACGGTGGCCCAAGATGAGCTGGCTGTCAATATGTTAATATATCATATACAAAGAAAGATAACTCTGTTAGCTTTCTTTGTTAATGATCAGTAGTGGAACTCTCCCGTTTCAGGAGTCCCCTTTCTCGTCCTAGCGTGTAGTTGTGAACGTTCGAGTGTGAATAAAAGTGAATTGAGGGCCCTAAGAAGTGTATGCATTTACATTATGTTATATCGAACTTGACAGCAGACAAGTAGGTTTACAGAGTCTATCACTGGCAACAGACAGTGGAGAGGGACGTCCGACTGATCAACAGAAGGTGGAACAACAGAGGCAGGCTGGCTGAAAATCGTACACACGCCTTCATTGCCTCATTTGTCATGCAACATAGGATACAACTGAGTCTGAGAGAGTTTTGTATAATCCCTGCCTGAACTTCATAATAGATGTCTTCTCTGTAATAAAATACGTGATGCCATTGATGGTTATTCAATACATTTGTCATGAACCTTTTTGGCAATCAAAGTGGAATTGATATCCCTGAAAATAATTTTTCAGAAACAAGTTAGGAGATAAAAAAATATATAGAAATTTGGAGAAAGCACAGAACTTTGTCGAACTGTTTATCTGAATTAAATAAAGTTCAACTGACAAGTCTAGGATTAAAATGTTTTTCAAGTGATAACATATTGCAAAGAAAAACTGATTAGGTTTCTAGGGTTGTTTTATTTTCATTTTTTTGTGTGTGTTTTAGTTTCCAATGTTTTAAACAGCGGAAGCCACCAAGATATAGACCAATCTTCAGACCAATCTTCCAACAACCAAAAATAAATTAGTTAGAAAGAAAAATTTTGAATAAATTCTTTTTTGAGGGTATTTTAATTCTACAAGGGCATTTTTTTTAATTTACAGCTACTCTTTTTGGGGATTTAGATTCAAGTGCTGACAAAGATATGTGATCACCACGCAGACGTTTTAAATGAGGAAGACACACAAGAGAAGATAAAAACGTGAGAGGGGGAAAATTTTATTTCTTTTATCTGATACAATTTAGAAATCTAAAGATAGAAAGAAATTTCTGACGGAGATGAAAAACCAAATATTCAAGAAGGGTAGAAGTTAAGAAGACTGTATATCACAGTGAATAAGGCGACTTTCAGATAAGACAAGACTCAAATGTTTTTGATGATTCAAGTGTCATCTTATCTGTCATGATATACGGTATGTCATTCATTAGAAACCGAAAACTGTCAACATAGGTTTCTTCAGTTTTAAAGTTGGGCTGGCTGGCTGGCTGGCTGGCTGGCTGGCTGGCTAGCTGGCTGGCTAGCTGGCTATGTATTATGCATACAGGCTGCACCAATGGAGATAGAAAGCTTAAAATTTAAACATTTACTCCTTATTTTGTCTAGAAAAAAAGTTTTTTCTGTTTTTAAAATCCCCCCTCCTAAATAGGCTTTTTAGTGGGGGGTTCACTTTGCAATGTAAGTTTATGCTAAATTCGTCCTTTAGTTTGTGTTTTGGCAACATTCCTGCTTGTTTTTTGAAAATTAAGACTTTTTTAGTGATCACCTCCCAACAAAAGGTGAGAGAAGTAACTTTTTTCAAATTTTTTAATTGATCACCCCCAACACAGTATGCTGCCAAAAGAAGTTGGTCGCATGATGGTTTCTATTGATTGACTAACCAGACCTGTTATTTTACTACTTATCTCTCTTCCTTCCGTTTATCACTAATTTGTAAAGAAACGCAAGATTAAAAAAACTGCGAAGGCGTTTTTATTTTAAAATATACAGTGGGTGCAAAAAGTATCCAATACATTGCAAACAGTTCATTTTTACATACTAGAAGTTACGAAGACTTTGAACCCATCAATAGGACAACGATCCTAAGCATTTTGCTAAGGTTTGGCAACAAAGTGCAAATGGACTCCTGACTTGAATCCCATAGAGAACCTATGGCGAGAACTAAAAAATTCAAGTCCAAAAGTGGAGTCCAAGAAACCCACCTAAACTGAAAGTAATTTGTCAAGAAGAAAAGGCTAAAAAAATAACGTCTAAAACCTGCAGAAACTTGGTAGTCAGGTACACACTCATAAAATATTTGGTTGAAATAAATAGATATATACACCTTTGCTCACAAAATATAAATATACATATCCAAGCCAAAAGGTGGCACAATATAAAGGTGAAAAAAGCGTTTCTACAGAATATATTTATTTAAATATAATCACTATAAATATATTTATATATAAAAATTATCCACATACTATATCAAAATAAAAAGTATGTATTAAAAAATAAAAATTAATGTATATGAGTACACACAGAACACCTGGTAATAGATAACAAAACCCGGTCTGTACAGGTGTGTGTATATATACACACACAACACAAAGAAAAATCACAATTTTATAGAATCCTATACATAATGGTATATAAATAAACTATAACATCTGGTTAGAATAAAACAAGTAACAAAGAAAATTAAGCTTTTAATAAAAGTTTCTCTGTTATTTTTGTTCCGTTGTACCTTGATCTTAATTTTCTTCCTCCTAACATATTGATATTTCTTGGCTTCTAAGAAACTCATTGATTCAAAAATCTTTCAAAACATTTTTCTCTTTCTTTCAATTCCAAACCCGAAAAAGAAAAGAAAAGGAAGAAAAAGGAAATTGATAATAAGTAAAGAAAAAAAAGAAAAAAAGAATAAAATGCCTTCCAAAAATTTATCTTTGATCTTCAAATAAGAAAGAAAAGAAAAGAAAAAACAGAGGTACCATGACTTTTTATCGAACAACGTTTCATCTGTAAAAATGTAAAATACACACATACACACACATATGCGCATTCACACATGCCACATATGCACACACACAGACTCATACTCACATCCATATGTGCATACACATGCAACATATGCACACACATACTATATATACACACACCACATACTCCCATCCACATGTGCACACACATACTAAATACACACACACTCATACTTCCATCCACAAGTGCATACACAGGCCACTTATGCACAAATACAAACACATATGTACGTACACTATATATATATATATATATATATATATATATATATATATATATATATATATACTTACTTATGCACACATGTCACATATGAACAACACACCACATACACCAATCCACATGTGCATACACAGGCCACATATACACACACATCTAAATACACACACACACACACTCATTTGTGCATACACAGGCCATATATATGCACACATACACTTATGCACACATGCCACATACCCACACATACCCCAGACCTACATATATATACGTATGCACACATGCCACATATGCACAACATACCACATACTATGATCCACATATGCACATACATACACCTATGCAAACACATACCGCATGTGTGCATTTGTGGCATGTATGTATGTGTATATTTTGACTTATGCACACATGCCACACATGTATATGTGTGTGTATTTCGTATTTTTGATCAAACGTTGTTCGATAAAAAGTCATGGTACCAAAAAGATTACCCTCTGATATCTCAGTAATAGAATCTGAGAAACTATTCACATCACTAACAACTTTACCGCCACCGCCGTCACCGCCACTTCTGTCTATAGCGAAACCGATTGCGTTACTGCCGCTCTGTTCAAACAAGTTTCGATCGACACTCCAAGAATCATTTCTAATGGCTTCAAATTCGAATTCTTTAACGCAGTAATAATTTCTCCTGGCCACAATACGTCTTTTTGCTTCGTAAATACATCCAATTCAGTTGTTTCTTTTTGATCTTCCGGGATAAGAAGGGAGGGAACTCTGCTTAATATCGAATTCCAAATAACATCAGACAAAAGAAAGAAAAGTAGTAGATATCGGATTTTCGTTATTTAGGCTTTGAACATTTCTTTTCTTACAATGTAAACACCACCAGCCCGTGGCAGGAGGTGACCTGACCCCCAAAGATTCATCCTTCATTGATTTTTTTTAAGAGATAATGCTGAGTGTATCTCCCTCCCTCACAAGCAATCAATTACAACAAAGGTTTTCATCTTGTAGATCACAAGGAAAGCTAACTAATGTGGCCTGGGTTGGAACTCTCTTTGGGCTCATCAATAACATTTGTGGGCGGATTTTATTTCATTGGGTTTACTTTTAATATAGAAGAATAGAAAAGAATGCAAAGATGAAATATAGAATCAAAAATGGAAATCCTCTTTACTTATGTTTATTGGATGTATGTCTTTGTGTGTGGACATGAAATAATAGTTCAAATTTTATGCCAAATGAATGATAAACATTTCAAGATTTAACAGACACTATGTGCATCTGTCTATATGAGCTAATATCAGGAAATAAAATCATTGAACAAATTATACACTAAATAAATGAGAAACATCCTAGAACTTCATGGACACTACTTGTATACATGTGGACAATTGAGTGAATTATATACTGAATGAAGGAGAAACATCCTAGAACATCATGGGCACTATTTGTATGCATGCAGACATAAAATTATTGAGTGAATTTTATGCCCAACATTTCATGGACAATATATTATATGCTTATGTGTTGATATAACATTTTATATTAAATGAATGATAAAGTACTCAAAGTTTCATGGACACTATTTGTATGAGTGTGTATTCTCTTTGTGTCTCAACATTTTTACTCTCATCTATAATTCTCTCCTGCACTTGAAGGGACTCAAATTTAACCTGTGGAACCTTTACTCCAGACCACTTGCTGGTACACTATTGCTGGATATTATTCAAAGCTATTCATGCATCTCCAGTCCTACCAACAACAAGCCTGCTATTTATTTTATCCCTCGTTTATTCTCATAATTGTCATCTTTGTCACTGCAGTCATTAAGACTGTCTGTGCGCTCTGATCTCAGGATATTCTTCATCTTAAGTTTCAATCCATCTTCGTACAGACACGTCCAAAAATTATGAATCACTGCCACCCATATATGCTGTGTTGGGGGTGATCAATTAAAAAGTTGGAAAAAGGGATGATTAATGAATAAGTTACTTCTCTCGCCTTTCATTAGGCTGTGATCACCAAAAAAGGTCTGAATTTTCAAAAAACAAGCGGACACAAACTAGTGACCAATTTAGCATAAACTTACATTGCATATTGAACTAAAACCTATTATGGAGGGAATTTTCAAAAAAACAAAAAAAGATTTTTCTACTCATTGAGGGGAGTCTGTGTGCAAAATTCAAGTTTCTACTATGAACGGTTAGGGCTGGGCAAAGTCCAAATACATAGATACATATAAATGTCAGAACACATGAATAACCTAAACCCAGCAATCAACTAGTTTTGTGGGTAGCAGTGATTAATTATTTGCAGAGATATATATACAAAGGGTGCAGCCTTGAGATTCTCCCTATTCCCTAGGGTACGAAGCAATATACACTAAATACTATGGTGTACAAAAGGATAAAGGTTATCCGACATAATGATGCTAGGGAAAAAGACAATGTGGAGACTCAGAATAATTTGCCAGAAATTTATTTAATACCTTAACATGTTTCGACTTATTAGGTCGTTTTCAAAAGGAAAATCAGAGAAAACGAATTGTCATCTCTCCCGGACTAAGGTTTCTAACTCTCTCTCTCTAGACAGTGAGATTCACCAGTACCACCTACACACTACTAAAAACCTTCATTCAGTTAGAAACCTTGGGTCAGGCAGATATGACAATTCGCTTTCTCTGATTTTCCTCCACATTGTCCTTTTCCCTAGCATCACTAAATACTATGTTCCAAGCAATTTTACAGACTCTAAAATTGAAGTACATTCTTTTAGCAGTTTACCCAGTACTGTGGTGAGTAGATGCTGGAGCGTTGTACCGGGAAACAAGTACTAAGGGTTCAACAGGTCGAGCAACACTCATACCTCATTCCTTGGTATCTTGTTATTAACTGTTGATGCAGCCATTACAAAACAGCAAACCCTTGTTAGTGGTATATTTCCAATAACATATAGCATATTTCATATAGAAGAGGACTATGGCATCATTTCCCTAGGTAGGCTAATTTTTTGTTAATATTAAATAGGGGCATTCTGTTAACTAAGTATCTTGAGTTATTCCCCTTAGGCACAAGAGCACTTATCCACTTCTGGTAATGGGGCACTGTTGTATGTTCTGGTGAACAAGCAACCATTTTGTCATTGTGCTTAGTAGATCAGAGAGCTCGAGGAGACGTGTGTGAATCGTTGACGGCGGTCATTTTATGAATAAAGGACCTGTAAGTACATCTTCTGTTTGCATTTTTAATCTGTTAATATCTGTCATTAAACCAACCTTACATTTCTGAACAGACCTCATATCTACACATGATTTTAATAATATTCAGCAGATGAAGGCAAGTAAAAGATTCTAAACAGCTTTTAAGACCCTGATACCTGATAAATATTGAAACTGTTTATAGGAGCATTTCAAGGGTTTGTATTTTGATCATAAAAATCAAGAAATTTCAATTATTCTTATTATTATACATCATTCACCATCACCTCATATCTTCTCTCATGCTAGCTTCAAAAAGTTTGTTTGGCATTTGTAACTTCAACACTACTTTATTCATACAACCACCCACACTTATATATATATATCATCATCAGACATTTTATGACCAGAAACAAAGGAGAAAAAAATCTAAATGAAAGCAATTTGATAGACAGAGGTGAAAAAAAATGATAAAGGTTACAGGTTTTAAGAGCTTTGCTGTCTTCCAGAGATTGTTTTTATTAGAAACCATCAACCAAAACTGTCAGCGTAGGTTTCCTCAGTTTTTAAGTTGGTCTTGCTGGCCATCTATGTATGTATGTATCACGCATACAGGCCACACTAATAGAGCTAAAGAGCTGAAAATTTAAACATTTACTTTGTAAAACTTTTTTTTTAAATCCCCCCCCCCACCCCAAATAGGTTTTTAGTAGGGGGCTCAATTTACAATATAAATTTATGCTATATTGGTCCCTTGGTTTGTGTATGGAAAATTCAGATTTTTTTAGTGATTACCGTCAAGCAAAAGGCGAGAAAAGTAACTTATTCATTGATCACCCCTTTTTCTAATTTTTTTAATTAATCACCCCCAATACAGCATGCTGTGAAAAGAAGTTGATCACATGACAGTTTCTATTGAGTGACCAACGAGAACTGTTTTTATTTCTCTTTTCTTTTTTTGGGGGTAGGAGAGAGAGAGGGGGGGGGCTTCTTTTGACAGCTTTGGTTTTATAGAATTATCTTCGAACCCAATTCATTACTGCTATAAGCTGCCATTGCCAATTTTATTAATGAAATCCTGACCTAATGATTCGAAATAAGTTTGCTTATAAACAAAAGATGCTGAATATTTGCCAGCAAAAAGGAATAAAAAAAAATATAATAAATAATCTGAGAATAGGTGAAAGGGTAATATTAAAAAGAAAAGAAAGGACAACAAGGGGAGTAACTCTTTGAGACAAACAAATAAAAGTTGGTGCCGTTCCAACTAGGTTACTCAGAAGTAATTTAATGAAAACTTCTAAGAGAAAATACAAAAGTGGTAAGACTATTAAAAAGAATGTAATCAACGTGGAATTATCAAGAAGACCAAATTTAAATTTGATAGCCTTTTTTTAATCGTATCAGAAAAGTTGTAGTTGGCATTTTCAATTAATCAATAGTTAGTTGAAAAATAACTTTTTTTTTTAAATTGCTTAATATAAAGAGGGATCATCAACACTTACATGGGTACTGTAGCATTTTACTAACTCAATTTCCTTCTGTGTCAAGAGTAAAACAAAAGTTTTGCAGATAAACAAAGGAATGGCAAAGTAGGATGACTTACCTGTAAAAAATGTATTGCATCATAAGGACTGATTTGCCCGATCATAGCTAAAGAAGCTTAAAATATAGTCTAATTTCCAGACTCTTAAAATTTCTGATACTTTTCAGCTATTGGGTTCCCAAAGGCTATCTCCTCCCAGAATTAAACCAAAAAGGTTTAAGCTGTTTCAGGATGTTCACATAACACATACAGAAATCAATGAAGTTTTAATAAAATAATTAATTAAAATAAAGAATCATATCTTTCAGTAACAAGATATATAAAAGTACAAACAGACCACAACAAAGCTGAGTAAAAGACTTAACCGATGCCTATATTCCTGCTCATCAGCCCGAACTTGCAAAAAAGCAAAGTTTCTTTCTGTGTCACACGATACATGAGGCAATGATTTTTGGCACCATTTCTTGAATGATTAATGGAGACCCAATCAATGATTGTAGTAATTGTGGAATTTTTACAGGGCTGAGGTGCTAGCCCGATGCCCAGATGAACTGCCTTACAGAGGCTAAATGGCCCCAATTGTCCCGCTATTTACCCATAGGAGAGAAGTGGATTCATGCCTTACCCAAGGGAATTAGTGCAAAATGAATGTAAACTGTCTGATTTTATTCTCTATTAACCATTAAGCCAGCCACACCTCACCTGAACTTGTATCAACCATGTTTATGCCAATATGACTATCTAAAGAATCCATTCTTTAAGCAACTGAACTGGAATCTATTTTCATCAGGGCTACGTAACTGCAAGCTGGTATTGAACCTCTCCTCGCCATTGAAAGGAAGGAGAATTCAGACCATGGAGAAGATTAAGGAGAACGTTACAAATGCAACTGATGACAATCCTGTGAGAGTAATTTGCAGATTTTTTCGAAAAGTGGAAGGGACACTGGGATGTGAGGCCCTAAAGTGAGTTCTTTGACTAATTCATTATTTCCCTAGGTAGGCTATTTTTTTGTTAATATTAAACAGGTGTATTCTTTCCAAACATACCTCATATCTACACATACTTTTAATAACATTCAGCAGATGAAGGCAAGTAAAAGATTCTAAACAGCTTTTAAGACCCTGATAACCTGAGAAATATTGAAACTTTTTATAGGAGCATTTCAAGGGTTTGTATTTTGATCATAAAAATCAAGATATTTCAATTAATACTTCATTTGCCATCACTGCATATCTTCTCTGATGCGAGCTTCAAAAAGTTTGTTTGGCATTTGTAACCAGGAGCATTTCAAGTAGTCCGGGGACCAGCAGGACCTACCCTGCACCTACCAACCCACCCCAGACACTGTGAGTAGGGTACCAAAATGTTCCTTAGGATGAACCACCTCATTTGTATGAAACAAAATGGCCGCCAGCACAAACCAAAAAATCCGGAATTCCATATCTCATCACCCAATTGACATATCTGAGTACTTTAAAGGGCTAAATCATGGTTCTAAGACATGAGGAATTCAAAAATATACTTTATTTTACCATAAAAGGCCTCGTATCCACAAATGCTTTTAATAAAATTCAGAAAATGAAGTCAAGTAAAAGATTTTAAGACCCTGATAACAGACTCGCTAGATTTCTAAATTCAACACTATCCCAATGCCTGTGTCTCCGTTAGAACTATTTCCCTTTGTAGCCCAGTCTGGCAATCCAGCTTAGCTGCAAGAAAAACAATGAAGACCACAAAGAAAGAAAAGTAGACAAGCTGGCGTCAACAAGGAACATAAAAGCCAGGCTGATGCTTCCAAGAAACCCATATCACGTCAAAGCGCGAGCCAGTGGTACACAAAAGGCCTTGGGATTGATTTAATCAAAGGTTTCAGCAGAGTTTTTCAATTGCAAACGATGAAGATTACTTCAGCGGTCTAAGAGGACAGGTAATTACGGTTCACCTGGGTAATGTTTGGTGCAAGGTGGCTTAAGTAATTGATATGCTGCTTCTCTAATGAACAGATAAGTTCATGCGGAAGCAATTAAGAGATCTGAGGGCAGAGCATAAATAGGCATTAGCCAAGTTTGGTAATTCCCAATGCAGAATGGCAGGCGAACATTGACCGAATCAACAAGTGCAAAAAAGAGAAAATCAATCCTCTTTCTGAGATTGAGATATATATATATATATTATATATATGTGATAATTATAATGACATTTATTAGTGAGAGCCTATATTTGCCCGGCGTCGGTTTGAGCAACTGCTAAACGAGCAGCCTAAATCGTAAATGTGAATAAAGAAATGAACTCTGTGCGGGGATCGAACCCGCGTCCACCTTGGAAGCTACCTTATACGCAGATACTGCTCTACCGACTGAGCCGCATTATATTCGTGCCTAAAATACGAACGTGAGAATGGAAAAGCCAGCAAAGTGTAGGATAAAAAACTCCTGCCTACCATCTGACCTTCGTTAGCTCAGTCAGTAGAGATATAAAATTATCCATCATTTAATTTCATATATATATATGTATGTATATATATATATACCATATTGAAACAAGTATGGTCAGAGCTGACAGCATTCATTTCACTGCTCCACACAGCTTGTCAAGCTAGTTGAATTCCACAAGAACGGTCCAATACATTTCAGGAAAAACGTAAAAAGTAAGGTAAAGCCAGACTGGTTAGAAGTTTTTAGGTGTTTTAATAATATCCGATATTTTATGGAATAAGATGTTAGGTTCGGGACTTCAACCGGTTTCTGATCTTTTCTTCATGAAGTCTCCGGAACTGTTATAAGTCCACTGCTGGACAAAGTATGAGCCCATGTTTTGTCTTATATGATAATTATAAAGATATTTAATTAGATGGGAACCTATATTATCTCAGTGCCAATGTAAATGACTGCTAAACGAGAAAGACATTTAATTAGTTGGGAACCTATATTTGCTCGTTTAGCAGTCATCCACACTGGTGCCAAGCAAATATAGGTTCCCAACTAACTAAATGTATTTATAACTATCATATTCTGTCGGATATAAAATTATCCATTATTTGATTTCATATATATCTTCATAATCCTCATTAGCCATTATAAGTCCACTGCTGGACAAAGGCCTTTTCCCATCTCCTTCCATGACGACTTATCTTGTACTAATCTCTGCCACGTCCTACCCGCAAACTTTTCTATTTCGTCCCTCCATCTTATGCCTGGTCTTTTTCTACCATGGGCACCAAACGGTTAGTCTTTTGCCCCATCTATTGTCATCTCTTCTTGCTAAGTGACCAGCCCATCACCATTTTGCTGCTTTATTATTTGTATAATATCCTTCACTCTAGTCCTCCCTCTGAACGGTTGCATAATACCAGACATGATTTACGGATGCGAAACATGGAAACTAACAAAACAGGCTGAAAACCAACTTAGCCATGGAAAGTGAAATGTTGGGCATAACGCTAAGAGATAGTAAAAGATCAACATATATATATATATATATATATATATATATATATATATATATATATATATATATATATATACCTGTGTGAGCAAATGATTTAGGAGTTGCTTTGTCCACCTTTTCTGTCGTTTTGTTTGCAAATCAGATTAAAGGATCGCCCATAAATAAGCACACCCCTACCACTTTTTTTATAGAACGTTAATAGACTTCTAAACCAAACATGGCAGGATTTTATTATTTCTAGTGGAACATTACACAATCAAAACGGATATTATCAGTTATTATTTATGACCACACTCTCCAGCATTGTACACCACTCCGAAAAAAGTTTATTCAAAATCAATAGTTTGGTCATAAATAATACCTGATAATATCCGTTTTGATTGTGTAATGGTCCACTAGAAATAATAAAATCCTGCTATGTTTTGTTTAGAAGAAAATTAACTTTCTTTTTAAAAAAAGTGGTAGGGGTGTACTTATTTACGGGCGACGCTGTATGTAAATTGGTAGGTAGATAGGTACAAAGAGGTCATGATAGATACTCAACATACTCAATTTTCAGACTTTGAGAAGATTGTCTAGCATCAAGCCCACTAGACTGCTGTGCATACTAAAAACCTTCTCTTTGAATTATATGAAAATTATTCATGGTGGTAACAGTCAAACTAGTAGCTTTTGACTACAGTTAGAACAGCTTTCTGCTACCGGGATCTACTGTATGATTGCCTAACCGATAGATCGCCATGGGCGGTTATTTTAGGTGGGTGTTTATTTGGGGGTCAAATTTTTGTAGATGAACATTTGAAAGCATCTATGTTTTAGTGCACTTTAATATAAAAACAACTTGAATACACATATAATAATTAAGACATCAAGTCTGAAATATCTGCCAATTCGTTGTATGAACAAAACGTTGCTTCAAAGAAATTAATTCACTCAATACTTCTTCATTATTGCTGAATGAGTTTGAAAACAAACAAGTTATATTATTTAGTAATTACAAAAATTAAATTATATTTTTGTGTTTGCAGGTACTAAATACAGTCTATATAATATATGAACTGTATTTAGTATATGATAATTATAATGACACTTATTAGTATGTATATAATATATATATATGTTTGGCTCTCGTAGCAACTTAAAAAGGAAACACTGTCCAAAGAAGTAACAAATACGATTAATATGAGTTGCCGATTGATAGTGAAGTGAATAAAAACACGCGAGTCGTAACTTTTGTTTTATTATGCTCAATTTAGCAGTTGTGATGGCCTTTAAATAATGGCCCTGGGCTATTATTTGGTCCATTTTTTCCACACAAATTTGTCTGTTTTAATTTTACCGCTGTGGGTGATCTTACAGTAAATCCTGGTACTATTCTGCAGGCAGGTAAGGTAGATATTGGAGAGTGTTTTGCCTACGTGCTGACTCATGAATTATTCTCCATCAGCCATCATATATGCATGTGTGTGTATGTTAAATGAATGGGTAAATCTCATCCTAGTCGAAAATGCCTCACATTCAAAGGGTTTTTGCATCTCAATCTAAAGTTGTTTGCATTGGTGCCTTTCAGTAGAACAATACTTAGCAAGCTAGAGAAATGAGCAGACAATTTCTTATCGTAGTACAAAATGTCTCACATTCAAAAAGTTCCAGGCTTTTGTATCTCGATCTATGTCAGCCTGTTTGAGTGCCTCACTATAGAACAATGCTAAGCAAGATAGAGAGCTCATCACAACATTTCTATTCCAATCGATGCAGTAAAAGACCATTCCCAATTTTAGTCTTTTTCCAATGGTTGTTGCTTTACATGGTATTACAATGGCACAGGAATACTTTGGACAGTGCGGTTTTGATTAGTATGGGTTTTGATGTAGTACGGTTAAGGTATTGCTGTACAAATTAATGTAAATAAGTATAAGCTGAAAACAAAACCACATTAAATTATAATAAGATCTTGAACAGTGCAGTTTTAAGCAGGACGGAAAAACAAACAACACGGGTATACCTTGATTAGTGCGGTTAATTTGTTAACAGCCAGAAGAAACAGATTTTCAGCCATGTTGAAAGATAAGAAAGAACTGTTTGCACTTTTTGTTGTTCTGTCAAAATGTTCGATCACAAAAATCAAAACAGTCAAAAGGTGTATCAAAGAAAGCCACCTTGAAGGCAAGGACGACTTGAAAACCAAAATTCAAAATAAAATCCTTTGAAAAGAAAATCAAAAACTAGTATTGTCACTAATGTTTAGTAGAAAATAATGACAATAAACAAATCTGTCTTTTTTTCAGTTAAAAGCCACGAGCTGACTTAGCTGGAACTTCGGGAATCTAAAATGCATCATGATTAAAAATGGATGCCCCCAGGCCTAGAGGACTATGATAGAAGAGGTTTTCTAAAACAAAAACAAAAAATGAATAAATATTAAAATAGTTAATCTAGTTAAATTAAAAGGTAAAAGAGAGAAATGAAATCTATCTCTGCCCGCAAGACAGTTTCATTTAAAAAGAAACGGGTCTGGTTAGTCACTCAATAGAAAACGTCATGTGACCAATGTCTTTTGGCAGCAGCCCGTGTTGGGGGTGATCAATTAAAAAATAGGAAAAAGAGGTGATCAATGAATAAAATTACTTCTCTCACCTTTTGTTGGGCTGTAACACTAAAAAGGTTGAATTTTCAAAAAACAAGCGTGAAAGCTGCCAGACACAAACTAAGGGACCAATTTAGGAAAAACTTACATTGTAAATTGAACCCCACACTAAAAACATATTTTCGAGCCCCCCCCCTGCCGAAAAATACATTTTCGAAAAAAAAACAAAAAGGATATAAGGAGTAAATGTTTAAATTTTCAGCCCTCTAGCTCCATCGGTGCCGCCTGTACACGGCAAATCTTTGGTGACAGTTTTGGTTGACGGTTTCTAATATTTTGGAAAAAAAAAAGTGGAGCATTTGATTCTCAATGAAATGAACGTCACTGATTTAAAATTACAAAATTGGAAATTACTGCACATGTGCACACACGTCTACATACACATTGAGGCACACACACATGTATATACCTGTATATTCCAAGCAGAAACACACATATATACATGCCTACATGAGCGCGCATGCATGCACGCACGCTGTTCGCAGAGCCAAGTCATTCATATACATAGACGCCTACACATGTATATATACAAGTCTAC
>VCCN01004352.1:902819-920983 GCA_006491835.1 Architeuthis dux
ATATACACACACACAGACACAAAACTAAATCAAAGACAGTTAAAAAAAGCAACCTGAAGAATATGCCATTTTATCACACACATATATATCACCATCTTTGGTTTAGGTTTTTTGCCTTTTTTGCTTTGTTTTTTTGGGGAGGAGTCTGTTTATGCTTTTATTTAGAGCCAGTGCATCCAAATTATTGTTTTCCAAAGATGAAAACCTGGCATTACTTGAAACAAAAATAGAATACAATAAAAACCCAGCATCATAAAATGTGTTCGCATCCATAATAAATATGAAGATGTCTCAGAGAGCAGAGGAGAAAAGTGGCTGTTGGCAATTTCTTATGTAAGAAAGAAGGGAAAGAAGAAATGCACGACTGAAATGATTGGACTAAAGGAAAAGACAAAGAAAAAAAAGACACTTCCTAAGAATATAATTCAAACAAGCATTGTTTGCAGCAAATACTTAAAAGTTTGTCAGTCAGTAAGTACGTTAACTTTTATATCAACTAAGTACAGGAATTCTTGAGCGTGTTCGACAAGTTGGTCCCTATCCGTGGTTAGGTCTACATTTTCTTTGAGTATGCTCAACATCACATGGAGGGATCACAAGACAGCACAGTATATTAGAGAAAAAACAGGAGTCAGAGATATCATAGAATCTATTAGAAAACTCAAATGGCAATATGGTAAGAATGTCAGACAACAGGTGGATGTTACGACTTACAACGTGGATTCCCAGAGATCATATGCAAAACTGTGTCCGGCAAAAAATAAGATGTTGTGACAAACTAGACAAGTTCAGAAAGTATTGGCTCCGCGATGCCTATGATAGAGAGGTATTGCGGATCTTGGGTGTTAAGTATTTTGAATTAATCCCCTTAGGCAAGAGAGTTCTTGTCAACTTCCGGTAGGGGGTGCTGTTTTACGTTCTCTTGAACAAGCAACCATTAGTAGATCAGAGAGCTCGAAGAGACACGTGTGTGAATCATTGACCGTGGTCATTTTATGAATAAAGGACCTGTAAGTACATCTTCTGTTTGCATTTTTAATCTGTTAATATCTGTCATTAAATCAACCTTACATTGGGGAAGGTCTATGTCCAACAACGGACGCTAAATAGTCCAGGAGCATTAGGTTCAAAGATTAAAATTAATTTAAACAAGCTGATTTTTGCAGGATAGTTGCAGAATGACACCAGAAACACTATACTAAAAATCCCGTCCATGATAGTTGTAACATTCGTCGATAAAACCACATCCCGGTTGCTTCAATTCCTTTTTTCATTTGTGATAAAACTGTTCACCATTCACTGCCATGAAGGAGATAAGATCTTACATAACAGTCCAACAATCTTTTCTTAGTTTCTAATGTTATTTTTCGATTTTTTAATATCTTGCTCAGTTTTTGGAAAGCATCTTTCATCATCCATATTCTCTTCACATTTCTGTGTCACACTTTCCGTCTTCTGTTACTACACTACACAGATCTTTTATCACCTTTTGATGTCCTCTATTTTTAACTCACACCATGGGTTGTCCCTTTTGCTTACAACCATACATTTTATATTAGTGTGAAAAACAAGTATACAATTTGTATACAAAAGCACACATCTTAATCATATTTACACAATACCTAGAGCCTTAAACCTTTGTGGTGGTGAGATAAACATAATTCTTCATAAAATCATTTACATCTACATACATTCCATCTTCTTACAATTGATAGTAAGTCCTTTCTTTTTACTTCCATTACTACCCTGTCTAAAAGTTGTTTTCAATTTCCCTTCAGAATCTGCCACCAACATACTGTCATCTCTATAGCATATGTTGTTGATGTTATATCCACAGATAATCCAGATAGATCCTCTAATTCTCTTAAAATCATTTTGCTGTACAAGTTAAATACATTTTTAAAATGAACTCCCATTACAAATAATTTTAAAATTCCAAATGGAAATAAATAATGAAGTATGCTATGATTAGACATTACATTACAGTCCAACAATCTTTTCTTAGTTTCTAATGTTATTTTTCGATTTTTGAATATCTGGCTCAGTTTCTGGAAAGCATCTTTCGCTATTCTTATTCTTCATCGGATTTCTGTATCACACTTTCCGTTTTCTGTTACTATACTACCCAGATAGTTGAATTTTTGCACCTTCTGATTTTGACGTCCCCTACTTTTAACGCACACCTTGGGTTGTCCGTTGTTGTCTTACTATTTATAATGAGTCTTTTCCTTACTTTCATGTACTACCCTGTCTAAAAGTTTTATCAATTTACCTTCTGAATCTGCCATCAACACACACTCATCTGCATAGCGTAGGTTGTTGATGTTATGTCCGCCAATAATAATCCTGGTAGAGCCTCTAATTCTCTTGAAATCATTTTGCTTTACAAGTTAAATAAAAAATTTTAAAACTCCCATTATAAATCTAAAAATTCCAAATGGAAACAAATAATGAAATATGCTACGATTTCAGTCCCCACAATAAAAGAAATTGTAAATTCATTTAATTTATTTATTTATCAAGACACTCCTTTGATTTCAATACTTTAGTTTTGGGCAGTAAACAGCCAAATTTCACTATAAGAAGATTTTCCCAAATTTGCAAGAATCACCAAGAAAAATTCTATCAAAGAACGAAGAACTTTATTTTTATTTCGCAAGTTTGGTAAACAAAGAGAGACTGTGAGACTGAAATAACATTTAATTTGAAATTACTGTTTTCAAAGATCGATGAAAAAACATTCTATACTTAAAATCATCCTTAATCATCTGAAATAATTTGAATTCCTGTTTCTTTATCTGTTTTTCTTTTTGTCCATTTTTATTTCTAATCAAAATTTATCAATGAAACAGTGAAATTTTTTCACCCTCCAATTGTTTGAATCTTCGCAAACAACTTTCTTTAATGTTTCCTCGTCTGCTTTTCATTATGTTGCATCATTAAAATGTAAATGCTCAATCTTGTTTTGTTCTTACAACAGAAGTTCAATAATAAAACACCAGATCAACAATTCAATAAGATTTAAAGACAACACAAAAACAGGTCTGGTTAGTCAATCAATAGAAACTGTCACGTTTTAATGAAATACACTTGCGTCGTATGTTCGTTTGCTGAGAGGAAAGAAGGGTAGAGAAGAATCACAAATTTGAAGGGATAGTATTATTAGTGCGCTCAGCTGGAAGGTGAGAGATTCCAAACCAGGATTTGGGTCAGCGGTTGACCGGGTCACACAGAAGTCAGAACAAAGAAAATGCGTTCAACCAATCAGCTCCGCCAAGATTTTTTAGTGCACAGTGATTTTAAATCGGACTGCAGCGAGTGGTCAACAAGCTATGAGGTGAAGGAGGGGGGTCTAGGAGGAGGAAACCAGGTGCCTTGATTTTTGAACTGCTACCATCACCATCAGTCCTTCGGTAAAGTAACAACTCGTTAGAATTACAAGAGAAACAGAATTCAATACCCTGACTGATCAAAGTTATCAACGGGAATAAAACAAACCCATATTTTCCTTGAGAATAATGAATTTTGTCGTCTTTCTCTCCAGCCACATGGGAGAGCCCTTTCTCAGGTATAGGCCAAATGTTTTGTTTACCTCCACAGACAACTCAGCCCCGTAAATGTAGAACCCAATGACCAGACATCTCTTTGCCGAGAAAAAATGCTTGATTATACTACAACGTGACCAACGTCTTTTGGAAGCTGCGCTTTTATCTTGCACTGGATAACTTGCAAAGGAAAAGGGTTTTTATCTAACAATGGATAACTATTACTCTTCACTACCTGTCGCAGTTATTAGGTTTGTTAGATTCCTAGAATGACTGTGTAAAATAGAGATAACTCATGTTAGGCTTAAAATGAACTGAAAGTTATCTTACCCCTTGAAATAAAAACAGATCATTATTGCTTTCAATAAATTAAATTGTTAAGTGGTTATTATTTGTGCGCTGTTTTTAACATCAAGTGGGGGAGTGCGTGAAACGTTAAAGGTTTGTATGGAAATTAAGTTGTTTTTTTTCTGATGTTGAAAAAGGGAGATAATCTTAAGTTCATTTTAAGGCTAACAGGAGTTATCTCTATTTTATGCATGCATTCTAGGAATCAACTATTGGGTTTATTTTTTTATCTTAATTTCAGTTGCTTTACGTTGCAACTATTCACCATCAGTCTAGGTCAAGCATGGGCAACCTTTTCCGGCCAGCGGGCCGCATGAGATATTGTTAATCATAAACCGGGCCACAAATTAACAAATTCACCATCAGAATCTTTAGAATGTTATGAACCTTTTTTGCTAACAACATAGCTTGCATGCACCATTTCGCTGAGCTCTGTTTGCCTTTTAGAAAAAAATCATATTTAGGCTACCGATCTGTTTCTTTAGTGTTTCAATTTTAAGCTTTCTCATATCTCCTTTAAATATATCAAACCCGGAATGTTTAGTTGTGTAATGACACTTAACATTAAATTCTTTAAATGCGGAGCGGGATTCAGAACATATTAGACACCTTGGTCTGTTTTTTACTTCAACAAAGAAGTAATCATTTGTCCACTTATCCTGGAATTTTCTCATTTCTTCAAAAAAGGTTCCTTTTTTCTTAAATGAAATTTGAACAAAACAGGATAATATTACTAATACGTTAAGTATGTTGCTTTATTCCACAAGAAATGATTTTGGCACCAAAAAAAGGTTTATACATAGACATTTTCCATCTCTAGAATCAAAGACATACATTAAGTCTTGAATTTCTATTAGATGAAGACTTGTCAACCATTATTAATTTGTTTTAGACATAAAATTGGGCACCAAAAACAGGTTTATACGTAGGCATTTTCCATCTCTAGAATCAAAGACATACATTAAGTCTTGAATTTCTATTAGATGAAGAATTCTCAACCATTATTAATTTGTTTTAGACATAATTTGGGCACCAAAAAAAGGTTTATACATAGACATTTTCCATCTCTAGAATCAAAGACATACATTAAGTCTTGAATTTTTATGAGATGAAGAATTCTCAACCATTATTAATTTGTTTTAGACATAATTTGGGCACCAAAAAAAGGTTTATACATAGACATTTTCCATCTCTAGAATCAAAGACATACAATAAGTCTTGAATTTTTATGAGATGAAGAATTCTCAACCATTATTAATTTTTTTGTATAGTATATCTTCTATCTTAATTTCAGTTACTTTACATCTCGCATGGTCTGAGTAATTTTGATGAAAAGCAACTGAAACAAAAGATGAAAGAAATACTTATAAAAGAAAAGTTAATAATAATACATTAGGTCTCTGGCTTTACTCCACAAGACATTATTTTGTCACGTACTGAAAATTTTCAATGAAAAAATACAAAAATTAAAAATCATAAAACACGGCCCAACAATGTCCTTAATAATATACAATGTACTTAGTAACACATCTTTAAGTGGAAAATTCCAAGAAGTACTTGAAATTCCATCAGAAAAAAGTATAATGGCTGTTTTATAGCTTTCCGACCTCGTCAGATAAACATAGCATCCCTTTTAAGTGCACTCTTCAAATTGTTATACTCTTAAAAATGAAAAAAAAAAAAGAATTTAAGATCTTGTTCTCGGTTAAAGACATCAATAAAATTAATGACAGACAGTGCTTATTAAAAAGTGATACCAAGTTCCTAACAGAAAAAATAAAGCTATTTAAAAGCCGGTATCAATTTAGTCCACTATAGAAAGACTTTTTCAAAAAGTTTTTTTTAGAATCAATTACGGCCAAAACTATTAAATTTGAGTTCATAATTTGGCTGTAAACATAGGAATTCTAAACTTAGAGATCTTCGAGTCTATCTTAGATTCTATGTTTATTACTTCAGAATTCATCCAGTACAGGGGTCTCCAAGGTGATTGATATCACTCCCTAGGGGTCGATGGAACTATTCAAGGGGTGATAAAGGCCTAGGGGTCAAAAGGGTGTCGATAAATGCTGGAGCGGGGAGTCGATTGAATTCTTGGGGTTGAAAGCAGACATTCGTATAGGGAATAAATATACATAATATACAACTTGCTGATACAGATTTCAGATTTGAATATAATTAGTTCTGAATGCCAAACAGAAAAAAAAAGCTATTTAAAAGCCAGTATCAATTTAGTCCGCTATAGAAAGAATTTTTCTAAAAGTTTTTTTAGAATCAATTACGGCTGCAACTCTATTAAATTTGAGATTATAAATTGGCTGCAAATAAAGGAATTCTAAACTTAGAGATCTTCGAGTCTGTTCTAGGTTCATTACTTCACTAACATAATACCCGTTAAAAATGATGCAATTATTTACGTATAGATAAATTATACAAACATATATTTTTGTATAAATGTATTTATTGCAAACAAAAAATTCATACCTCAAACAAAATTTATTTTTCTGACAATTTTTCTACAACTTTTCATATTTTCTGTTTTTTAATAATTTTAGAACTATAAGGCAACAGAATTGGATAAAAAACAAAACTGAGACAGCAGTAGTAGTAGTATTGACATTACCAGCAGCAGTTGCCTGCCTACTTCCAGGAACAAACAGACACAAAAGAGCCTGGCTTTACCAGCAGCAGCCCGTTTTGTGTGTGTTCACAGTGCCCCCTTCCTCTCTTTCTGTTTACTTTAACATGACCACAAACCAACACTAAAAGAAAGTGATAAGGCCTTTTATACTATTTAAGATGATTCATCTAAGAAGCTTAAAACTATCGGTCAAAGGAAGGATGGAAATTATGTATACTAGTCCATGACCAATCGCTTTGCTCACAGTTATCATAAGCGTACAACAACAAGCTTTACTGATTGTTGCTACTGATACTATAAGTGTTACAGACATGGTAGGATGGGAGACGGGAGGAAAGGTTAGTAGTAAATCAATAAGTAATGTATGTATATGTTAAATCAATAAGTAATGTATGTATATGTCAAATCAATAAACATGCTGAAGCAAGCTCCCAGCAACCCCCATTGCATTCCTGTCGCAGAAAACGCAGACTGGAAGTGGGAACGGGGAAGGCTCGGTTCTTACCAGGCGAACAGCCCTGGCACACATGTTATCTTGTTCCATCTTTTCTTAACACACTTAAACACGGTTTACGAATCAAAGAGGCACTAAACCAAGAACGTTACAGGTAATTTAATATGGTAGGAAGTGAGAGGGGAGAAGATAGGTAGTGTTAAGTAAGTATCATAGATGTTATTACCCTTAGGCAGAAGAGTTTCTATCCACTTCCGCTAAGGGGCACCGTTTTAAATTCTGGTCAACGAGTAGCCATTATTGTATTGTGTGATTAGTAGATCGGAGCGGACACACATGGCTGTCACTGACCGCGGTCATTGTGAATATATGAATAAAGGATCTCTGTAAGTACGTAATATTTTGTTGCATTTTTAATCTGTTAATATCTGTATATACCAACCATACAGATAGTTTATTAAGAGGGGAAAGAAAAGAAAGTTAGGTAGTTTAATTAGAGGGTAGGAAGAGAGAGGGGCTGATAGCTGCTATTGATACTTTAAGTGTGACAGACACGGCTCTTATTATATATATGATTTTTTTTATTTAAGACAAGGAAAAGTAGCCATTAATGACCTATGGAATATTTAATTTCAAAAACAGATCAAACAGGTCAGGTTAATCACTCAATAGAAACCGTCACGTGACCAATGTCTTTTGGCAGTATGCCATGTTGGGGGTGATCAATGAATAAGTTACTTCTCTCGCCTTTTGTTGGGCAGTGATCAAAAAAACGAAAAGAAAAAACTTTGTTTTTTTTTTAAATTAACCCCTAAATAGGTTTTTAATGGGGGTTCAATTTGCAATGTTAGTTTATGCTAAATCAGCCCCTTAGTTTGTGTCAAGCTGCGTTCACGCTTGTTTTTTTGAAAATTT
Source organism: Architeuthis dux (assembly GCA_006491835.1). Classification (NCBI taxonomy): domain Eukaryota; kingdom Metazoa; phylum Mollusca; class Cephalopoda; order Oegopsida; family Architeuthidae; genus Architeuthis; species Architeuthis dux. The sequence continues at coordinate 910,723 of VCCN01004352.1, forward strand.
GAAATTTTTAGCCATCACTGCCAAACAAAAGGTGAGAGGAGTAACATATTCATTGATCGACCCATTTTCCAAATTTTTAATTGATCACTCCCAACACAGCATGCTGCCAAAAGACATTGGTTGCATGACAGACCAGTTGTACATTTTTTTAAACCCATATTTGTTAATAAAATAATTTAAATAAAAATAACTCTTCCAGTAGTGGAGCAGATAAAAATCAATATTTGAGGGGAATTGTGCACTTTATGATACAAGCATGAAATTTGGTGTTTCTTCTCCAGATGGTTCTGATCAAATCTGCCTGATTGGCCACTTGAAAATCCAAGATGGCAACCAAATTGGTTGATTTTCTTTCATAGAAATGTGTGTAGTTGGTCGATTTGAATGATTTTGGTGTTGATTCCTATGTTTTCAAGCCTGTTGGATTGGATTTTGCTGATTGTATGTAGCAATGTATTAGTCAGACTCGGCCGATATTGGCAGGTATATTATTATCGGCATATATGTTGTCCGATTTGCACCAATATGAAAACCTTTTTAACAGAACACCAGAAAAAGATGCTTGGGGTAATTTAGAAATAGTATCATCACATAGTTTGTCTAGCAGAGTACACTCCCACCGTCTGCAACAAATTTAGCCAAGTAGGCTACACATCACAGCTGAGCAGACAGTGGTGTGGAGCTAGTGCTTTGTTTTTAAACTCAGATCTGGCTTTTTCGATACCTTTCTGGATTTTTTTAAATTTTAAATTTAATGAAATCTTAAGTTTTTCCATAGTGAACATATTAATTTTATGGGTGGTTTACATAAAATAGGTGGGTTTTTTTTAGTGTATAAAAATAAAAACAAAAATAAAAAAAGATACTTCCCAGCACCTGAGCCAATCCAGTCCAGTCCAGTCACACTTGAAGGGAGAATATTCCTGGTTGGAAAATGTGTTCGTCACTGAGAATGTGGTTGCAGGACATGGTCAGCCCACCATGCAACACAGAAGGGGAGCCAACCATTTGAAGTGAGCATTTCAGCATTAATCCCCCTGATGCGAGACCAGGCTCACCCTGTTGCAACCATCGAGCATTTCCTGGAGAAGGTTTGTGATACAATGGCTTTCCTGAATCCAGTGCTGACCAACCATTGTATGCTCTAGCAAAACAAATCCAATGGAAGCGACCCTAAATATATGGAGAGGACAAGTTTTTGATCATGTTTGGTGGCCTTCATATAGAAATGGCTGCACTGAGATCACTAGGAACACTACTACAGGACAGCAGTTCAACCAGTTCCATTGTAGAGGCAGGAGTGGCCTGATCTGGTATAGCAGAGTCTTTCCTGTCTGCATCAAGGGTCATCAGAACAAAACAAGCCCACCAGACCACAGCATGCAGCCTGTGCAAACTGATGAAGGAAGCATACCATGACTACATCTCTTCTGAGTCTGGCCGATCAGTTCTTACCTTTGAAGACTCGTATGAACAACGGAGACTAGAGAGTCCACAGTTCCAAATCTGGGGTCTGGTACTCACCATTTTCACCCTGATCCGCTCATTCAGAGACAGATACTCCAACTTGTATTGTGAAGCACTCTCAGAACCGGCCCCTTCTTTGCAAACAACAATGTCAATTATGAGCAATGGATCCGAGTTCACCTCCGAGACATGATGTCCCTTGATCAACAGCATCCAGAAGTGGGCAGGGAGTTTCACAAGGGAAATTTTGTTGTTCACAAGTCTAGAAGAGAATTCTCTGGCCTGGCGATTTGCCAAGACCATGAACAAAATAATTCAATCATCAAAGGTGATGGATGAGCCAGTGGATTGACTGAAGACTCGGTAGTACTTTGTAGGTGGATGATAGCTGGACTTGAAGTGAGTCGTCTAGTAGCTGGATACGAGGCTGTGTCAGTTGTGAAAGATACAAACGATGGCAGCAGACATCATGAGTACCCAGAGGACTTTCTTTGAGAAGGTGAAAACATTCTCTGTAGTGTTGCAGGAGATGAGCAACATGCATGTCAGAAGTAACATCTGGCTGAAATTTTTCAAGCACAAGTGAACATTGCAGACTCATTGTCACAAAAGGAGAAGATGCCATTAGCAACACAAAGAGGTTTCTGGATGTTGTGTCTCCATGCTGTCACGAAGAAGCCGATGTGCAAATATTTGTACATGCCAGGAATGCAACAACAGATGGTATCAAGGCTAATCACACTCAATGAGTCATTGTCATAGCTATATCTGTACTGCCATCCTCACAGGACCTTGGTCTTGAGAACAGGTGGATTGCCTTTGGCTAAGTGTTATGATATCCTACCACCAAAATGTTATTCTGGGGTCAGACATCAGTGCGGAAATGTAATTGACCCGGGTCACCTTAGGAAATGGGTATATGCGTAGGTGTCCAAAACAGGATATGGGGACCGGAAAAGACACCTGCGTAGGCATTCGAGAAACCTATAAAGCAGACCTGAACAGAGAACGAGGGCGGACAGAAATCTTGACACTCAAAGAAGAGACAGACATCAGCGGAGCCGAAAGGCACAAGACCGCTGTCCCTGTTGGGGACAGACTGGCGGTTCTCCTTATCTCTCTCCCACTCTTCACTCTCCGGCCGGCAAAGATGTATGTTGTGTAATAAAAATATGTCCAGATATTTTTACAAGCAAGTCTTTTATGCGTTCACTGGATGTGATGTGTTTCTGTTCCGTGTTAAAGGGAAGAAGACTACATGCCAAACTTGGAACATCTGTGATGAGGTTTCTGAAACTTTCACTAATCCCGTCCAGCATCCAACATCAGTTAGTGATCTTGACCTGAAACGTCTGGAGAGATTCGTTGTCCTCATGTATAACTGATCAAACGCAGCCACTGATGTGGACGAAGGAAGTTTGGATCTCTTTGCCACAAGCAGAGGCCACACAACTCAATTCCTCCAACACATGCAGCCCTCAGAGAGCTTGGCGTGCTCCTTGTTAGGCTGGGGTCAGGCTACAATCTCTAGGCTAGACATCAGCAGTCCTGCTGATTGCGGATGGATACAGAAAGGAGAGACATGGTGGATATGTTAGTCAACATTACCCCCAATTGCAGCCAGCTGTCAGGAACTCACTGTTCCTGTAAAAACGTTACGATCGTAGATGCAAATGCTTCAATTCAGGACTCCCGTGCACAGCACTCTGCAGCTGCATATATGAGCAGTAGTAGCTAGAGGAACATTCACATATACACAATACAGGTTACTTTTCCAATACTAATTTCATATTATATTACTACAATCATCATACCAGTGTTAAACTAGCATGTTTTAAAACATACAAATTGATACCAGGATCATTCAAATCGGACAACTAGAGACATTTCTATGAAAGAAAATCAACTTTGGCAAGCCAATTTGCTGGCCATCTTGAATAAAAGTCTGACATCATAGCCCAGCTTCCAGCTCCAGTTGTAATATATTACTAAATTAGCATTACAGAGATGTTGCTTGTTTCTTTTTTCGATGTTCTTTTGGTTATTTCGATTGGAATTTTGCACATTTCGTCAGTATAGGACAGTCAGTTTATACTTATTACAAAATTTTGATGGATTTTATTGATTTTTCATTTGCTTCATCCAGAAGCTAGCAGATGAGTATTAACACAAATGGACTGTTGACAACGGAGCAACAACATATTGATAAAATACCCCAAACTACTAACCATGTCAATTTTATTGTAATAACCTTTGAAGAAAGATTGTAGAAAATTTTCATCTAAAGATTTGGAAAACAATAACTCTGAGGTAATTGTGGTGATTTAAACTTGTTTTTACACTTTAAAAAAGCGGTGTAAAAACACGATACTTCAAATTCAAAGAATTTCGCCTTTGCTTTTAAGAAAAGATGTTTTTATATTGAAAGCATACAACAAATATTAGAAACTGGAACAGCTAATAATAATAAGAATAACAAGAACAAGATTTGAATGAGTTTGAGTCTCGGCAGTCTTAATTTCCCATTCAGTTTGCTACCTACTATAGAATGACGATCTGAGAATTGCAATAAAAAGCAACTGGAATAAAAGATGAAAGAAATACTAATTGAAAAATTAATAATAACACTGGTCAAGAAAATTGAACTTTTTTTCTCATCAAGGTTGTAGTACAATCTTTTTAGACCAATTTTTGAAGCTGATTACAGATTGTTCTGTTATACTCTAGCACATCTCATTTTTTTGCTACGGACACATTCTGTTTTCAGTTCTATTGTATATGAGGTAATAATGTGAAGGTTAAATGAAAAGAAGATTTGTATCAGTCAGAACTTTTCAATGCAGAAAATCAAAATTACTATGTATAAAATATACAAAGAAGATACTATGCAGAAGAACAAGCCAAAGATCGGTGTGGTGTTCTGTCTCAGGTTCATCTCTGTATAATTATTATCCCAGTCTGCAAACATTCCTTCATTCAAAAACCCTGGTATCCATGCTCTATAGAAGTCATGTTCTAATGAAAGTGCTCTCGTTGTTCATCCGATACTGCTCCAAGGTTATAAAATATATTATAAATACAACTTTCTGGATAAGTCATATAGCTGTCCAGGCGATATAGGGATTATATGCTAAAATACAGTTTTCATCTCATCATGAAAACTAGACATAATACAAGAAAACAGATTACATTTTCGGAATCAACATACAAAACTACATAAAGTACACCACAATACATGCCTGATGAAAATGTGTTGTTGACCAGTGTAATCAAATGACCCTATTCAGTGATCACTGATGAAACCTTGCTTGTTCGATTATTTCAGTATGGGTCCAAGCGATATCATTCAGTTTATCCCCAATCAAATACACTAAATGAACCAGAAACTGAAAAGACAACCACTATCACAGGGTCTCTTTGGAAAGTATCCAGCCATTTTATAGCAATGAAAAAATAGCCAACTTTAGGCAATGTGCGCCTTAGTCCCCTTCAAAGCACTCCCCTAGTGACTTCACACACTTATCACATTGTGTTTTCCCGAATTCCATCCATGGTCTGAAATCTCTTTGTGAAAAGACAGAAGTTATAGTGATCCAAATCTAGACTGTAGGGGGACAGTGATGAGATGTTTTGTTGAAAAACCCTGCACGAGACATGAAGAATGACTCGCTCGTTTATTGTGAATGCGACAGTCAGACAGTACATAAGCTCACTCAATGGCATATCACTGCGGACTGGGTAACCCTGCATGCATGCGCAGTAAGGCCTCCTCATATTTGCAGCAAAACCAGGACAAATTCAGACCTCCACTGGTGTTAGAAAGAATTTCTTCTTGACAAGAGTAGCAAACACATGGAACAGTCTAAGTGAAGAGACGGTCACATCCGAAAACATCATATTTTTTTAAATAGTCTTTATTCTGATATCAGTCATACAAAATTTAACTACCAACCAGAACTAAACTGAAGCTGGCTTAATGATGCAATTAACTGCGGACAAAAAAGCACATTCATAGTCAAAATGGCTGGATACTTTCCAGACAGACCTCGTATATCTGACGAGTAAAAAGAAGAAAAAAAGAAATCACACAACTGACCTGTAAGCGTGTTGACCTGTACTCCCGATTCTGAATCATACAGTATGGCAGTCCTATCCCAGGAGGCTGAGATCACCTGTTCCCCTCCAGTCATCCAATCAGCTGCAATGACAACACACATGTGACCGGTCAGTTCAACGGCTGGAGTCTTGACCAGAGCAGCTTCCTGTGAGGGGTCAGCGCTATCTGAAAAAGTAACACAACAACAACAATATTACAATGGATATATTAAATGGGTTTATTCAAATCATCAACCAAAACTGTCAACATAGGTTTCTTCAGTTTTTAAGTGGGTCTGGCTGGCTATGTATGTATGGTGCATACAGGCCGCACCAATGGAGCTAGAGGGCTGAAAATTTAAACATTTTGTTCCTTATTATGTCTAGAAAAAAAATTTTTAAAAGCTTTTTTTTAAATAGTTGGGGGTTCAATTTGCAATGTAAGTTTAAGCTAAATTTGTCCCTTAGTTTGTATCCGGCAGCATTCACGCTGTTTTTTTTGAAAATTCAGATTTTTAGTGATCACTGCCCAGCAAAAGGCGATGAAGTAACTTATTCATTGATCACCCCTTTTTCCAATTTTTTAACCCCCAACATGGCATGCAGCCAAAAGATGTTGGTAACGTGACAGTTTCTATCGAGTGACTAACCAGACCTGGTTTGTTTTTAATCTTCCACTTCTAATCACTTCACCTGAGCCCCATTAACCATGCATTTTCAGGAACACATTCCCTACTATGACCATTCCCAGCCTCTCATAACGCAAGGGTTAGACCAGTGATGGCGCAGCAGTGACACATCGCAGGTTTTTAGGATTGAAAAGAAAAGGTTTATAAGTATATTTTGAAATTTCAAATTATATTTTATTAAACTGCTAGTTTTATAAATATCTTAGAAAAATAGGCAGCTTATCTACAAGCATTTACCTAAAACTAAAATATATGTATACATTTTATAATACGACAGTTGAATAATAAAAAAAAAATTTAACAGGCAACTCTGTCTGTTCCCGCAGTCATTATGGAGAATGTATTGCCATGGACGACTGCCATCGACACACGTTGGAAAATCCAGCTGGTCTCGCGCGGTTCGTCATGGCGTTGAGCAACTATGGAGCCTATTTTTCGAATGAGCTTCAATGCCTTGGGGCCTATCAAGCCAGATGTTTCGACCACTACAAACTCGTACCTATCAGTGAACGATATTTGGCTGTTTTCCACTCCTCGGCCCGTCGGGCGATGATACCTGGCTCAATGGCCGATGAGATCATGTTGCCATTTGCGAAGGAATCACTGCAAGTGGCATCCCAAATTAGTGGTTTGCCGGATGAGAAAGGGAAAACAGTTATCCCGTCCGGGCGTTTACCATCTCCACGGTCTAGGCCAATGGGCTCCAATACGGCGGAATTGAGTCCCCTTTTAGTAATGTCGTTAAGGGCGGCGTGGCGAGGAAGGCGACCAGTGCTGAGGCGACATGAGAGGGGGTGGAGACTGAACTGTATACATGTAAGTGACACTCAGACAACAGGATTACTCAAAAAATATATATTTCAACACATCAAATTAAAAAGGTTCGCCATAACTGGGTTAAACTTTCCCAGTTTGGATTCTGAGTTGTCCAGCTCCTAGACTGGTTACCAACCAAGGCTGAATTATTATGTCATTGTTCCAAGTTTAATTTTTTAAAGGTTCATCACAAACTAGACCAGGGGTCTGCAACTTTTTTGCCTCTGCGAGCCGGATACTTAATAATAAGAGGACGTAGGGACAAATAAATGCCATAAAAAAGCTTGAAACATTGGAATTAACAAATTAAATTATTATTCATTTAAATACATCTAGTTGTATTTTGCCTCAAATCATTGAATAACGCATGATAGAATATCATTTGTGCTTAAACAAGGATGGCAATTAGTAATCAAAGAACTCAATTTATTTCAATCAAGGCGTCTTTTGAATCTATTAAAAATACACAAAGAATCTTTAAAACATAAAAGTAAGCATTGTATCCCAATATTTTCTCACAAGCCAATCAAAATCCCTTTGCGGCCGGATCTGTCCTGCGGGCTGTAGATTGCCCAACCCTGAACTAGACAGTACTAAACATAAGTATTCTGCAGCCAACTTACATCCCATTACATTTTTTTCTTTCTATTCAATGTGTCTGTGATTCCAGGTAAATCGCAGATAAATAAGAATGGGCAGGAAATTTCTTGAAATCAAATAAGATTTTAAAAACAATGTTTAATCTGAAGTCCATATTTACTCAACTTCTTTTTTTTTTTTGCATGACAAGAACGGTAACTCCTGATATTTTTCAAGAATTATTTCCCCTTCTTGCATAGACGTGTGTTGGTTTGTTTTTTTACTTTTTTCCTGTACATTTAGAACATTTTAATTTAGTATGAAAAAAGTATACAATTTGTATATACAAGCACACATCATGAAACATATTTACACAATATCTAGAGCCTTAAGCCTTTGCAGTGGTGTCATAACAATTGTTTTTAAAATCATTTACATCTATTGATAGCACTACATATTCTGGTAATCTATTCCATAGTCCCACCAGAATTTTGTGATATTCAATCTACTTCCATCGTATATGTGTGGCCTCTCAGTCCCTTGTACCCTTTTCTAGTAAAAAATACATCAGGGTTTACTACTTTTAAATCATATATAATCTTGAACATTTCTATTAAGTCGCCCCGATCGCCCTTTATTCTAACGATGTTAATCCTAACACTTTTAGCCTATCCTCATAACTCGTACATTTTAATTCCGGTACTAACTTAGTTGCTCGTCTCTGAACTTTTTCTAAAAGATTTGATACAGACTTTTAATTTTAACATCTGATAAATTTTAATGTTTTGTTATCTAGACTTTTTAATATTAACTTTGCCAATTTTGACTTTATTCAATTTAATTCTTTAGCCTTCAGATTAAGGGATGCGAGAACAATTTTGAAATCTCGAGGGGGTCCAAGCCGGTTAAGAACCGCAGCCTTATGCGACAGAAAGTTTGGAGGTCCCTTGTTAAAAAATTATGCCAGAAGGTCTCAGAAAACTTGAAAACATATGGCGTTTAAGTTTTTTGGGGGGCCCCTGCGGATTAGAGGCCCTAAGCTATAGTTTATGCCTATATCAAGCACGGGATAAGTGAAAAGAATTTTCTGATATTCAATCTACTTCTACCGTATATGTGGCCTCTCCAGTCCATTGTACCCCCTTCTAGCAAAAAATACATTAGGGTTTACTACTTCTAAACCATGCATAATCTTGAACATTTCTATTAAGTCTCCCCAATCTCTCCTCTTTTCTAACGATGTTAACCCTAACACTTTTAACCTATCATGATAACTCATTCTTTTTAGTTCCAGTACTAACTTAGTTGCTCATTTCTGGACTTTTTCTAAAAGATTTTTTTATCTCTCTCCAAGTATGGTGATCAGACCTGTGCACAGTAATCGAGATGTGGATGGACATAAGTCTTATATATTATGTAATAATAGTAAATAAAATTTAACAAGCAGAATAATACATAGGATACTTATAAAACTAACGGTCAATACTGGAAATTGATAAGGAATTTAAAAAACTAGGGCAGTTCCCGTTCCAAAGGTGCACGTTTACAAGAGGACAGACTTTATGAGGTGTACAGCTTCAAAGTATTTTGTTTACATCTTTTCCGTCTTGCCAATTTATATATTTTATATCTAAATTTAAATAATTCTAAAGAGCAGAAATAAAGGGAGATATTTCATAGAAACTTATGACGAAATAACTGTAATCTTCAATTTTTTATTAGATTTCTTGAGAATCACTGATCCAAACAACTTGACACTGCACTGCCTTGTCGAGTAATCACAGTGCATACACACACACACACAGATTTCTTCAATTGTAGTTAGATGATTAGTAAAATAACATTTATAATCATCAGAAATTGTAAACAAAAAATAGTTAACAGCCAAAATGTTGTGTCAACATCAAAGATAGTAAGAAGTACAAACAGGCATTAGTGAATGACTCTTCTCAAAGTTATAGACAATAATGAACCATTTGTTTCTCAAGCCAAAGACTTGATTCTACCATTTCATGAATAAACCTAATAGCTAATTTCAAGCATCCATTTTGTATCAACATTTTATGTTTTGTTTACATACAAGGCGTTTCATAAAGGATGCAACCCTAAAGATAAGAGGGTAAATTTTATGCTACAATATTAGTCATGTGGCAATACTGTACTCAGTGACAACAGTATTTAGCAATTGAAATAATTGCATCATGCGCTAGCCTCATTCGGGCATCCATCCCTTTGTGTTGTGTGAGCTATGTCGTTTTCCAATGTAATGAAACATTTATGTACAAACTTGCATCCAAGTTAAAGGAAATCACTTTCAACATCCATTGTAAAGTTAAAATGTATGTGTAATTAGCATCTTTCTGTAATGTTTTTGTAATTTGTGTCTTCAAAAATAGTTTAAACGCGTTGTCAAAAAGACGGTTGCATCTTTTTTGGAAACACCATGTAGATAGCTTTATAAAAACTAAGGGAGTTAACTTTAGTTATTCAAGGGCGATAACTCGTTCTGCAATATAATTGAATTCGCGAAAATAATTTCAAAAACTGTTTTCATTTCTGTTGCTACACTTCACAATTCATCTGAAGAAGGCCGAGGTGTTGACATACCGAAACGT
>VCCN01004352.1:1147914-1158174 GCA_006491835.1 Architeuthis dux
TATACTTTATAGGCAAAATTGTGGATTTAATTCATGAAGGGAGATATATACATATCTCGTTAGAAAGAGAATTTCCTCAGCTTCCCAACGGTGTATCTTGTCAATTTGTATCTGTTGGGATGAAAAAGTTACAGCCCAAAACGTGAAGCTAAGTATTCAGCATTTTATGAAGAAAACTTCAAGTATACAGTTCAAAGATCGAATTACTGTTAAAATTTGACCTCAAACTAATATCACAAATCGGGTTTCTGGTTGGCAAGAAAAAAAAAGAGAAAATGCAACTTAATCTTTGTTTTACTTTTTAAGCTTCCGCACTTTGAAATTATGGCCGTGAGCTTTTAGTGGGGACTAAGGACAAAGCCCTAGTAGCTCTACAAAAATTTTTATCTTGAAGGAAAACAACATCAAACAGAATATAAACATTAGGATCATAAAAAATTGCCATAAAGATCAGATCTTCGCTTAGCTTAAATATAAAAGAACAAAAAAAACAAAAACAAAACAGCCGGAAACAAGATGATGATGGCTTCCAGAAGGCTAAACACAGGACACATTAAAGAATCAAGAAGAAGATGCTTATCGGACTTTTGCTTAAGGAGATTACAAGAGATTAAGGAAATACCACAAGTGAAAAAAAAAAAACTGGAGATAAAATTAGACTTCCAGTAAAAAGAACTTAGAAAGATTTAACCACAAAAAGAAAGGAAAAAAAAACCTTCAAAAATCTTCGCAATTCGTTTAATACAAAATACTAAATTAAATTTCCTGATCAACAAAAATACAGGTCTGGTTAGTCACTCAATAGAAACCGTCATGCGACCAATGTCTTTTGGCTGTGTTGGGCGTGATCAATTTATAAATTGGAAAAAGGTGTGATCAATGAATAAGTTACTTTTCTCACCTTTTGTTTCGCCAGTGATCACTAAAAAAGTCCAGATTTAAAAAAACAAAAACAAGCATGAATGCAGACAGACACAAACTAAGGGATAAGTTTAGGATAAACTTACATTGTAAATTGAACCCCCCCCCACGAAAAACCTGTTGGCGGTTTAAAAAAAACAAAAACATTTTTTTCTAGACATAATAAGGAGTAAATGTTTAAATTTTCAAGTTTCCACTGGTGCAACCTGTACACGTGATAGATACATAGCCAGCCAGCCAGCCAGCCAGACCAACTCAGAAACCTATGATGACAGTTTTGGTTGACAGTTTCTAATGCAACTAACATTTTATATTTATACTTTTGGGGATATTTTGAATTTTACAAAGATGGTATTGTTATAAAGAGTATTGTTTCTATGATTTTAACTTAAGGGGTGTCACTGGGTTTACAGTGAAGTTAAAACCTTGGACTTCTCAGCTGGTAATCTGAAAATCACATTACTATATCCAAAAAGTAGATTAGCCATAACTGCTGATATCAACATTTATATCCTACAGTTATCCTAAAATTTAATTAAAAAATGGACTATTCCAGGGTGATCATTCGTGTACACACACACAATATATACATCATCATGGCTTGGTTTCGTTAACAAAGATTCAAGAGGGGTTTCCATGTCTATTGCCAATGGCCAGCGAAACAGAGATGGGACAGGCAAGATTTCCAAAGCAGCTGCAGGAGAAGGTCTGGCAACAAGAGGGAGCTCTCATTTTATGACATTGCCTCTTTTCTTCTGCTCTAGCACTGCAGTTTGCTTCAGATAGAGAGGTTGCCTGGAAGACTTTATGTCTCCATCTCAGCAACCCAATGTCAGTAGTCGATTCTACAAGAGATGACAGTCCCTGTATCTCTTCATTGGCACACCTCGGCTCCACTGTCCAGAAACCTGTTTATCAAACAGGATTGTCTTTGGAAGCAGGGTGTCAGCCAAGAATTGGCTTTAAAAAAAATTTAAAATCTTTTTTTTTTTTAAAAATGGCCAAAAACCACCAAAAAGACACTACCAATGCAAGTCAATAGAAATTTATTACCTGAACTTACCTAAAATAGCAACCCTAACCCCAACCCTTACACTAAAAACACTACCCCTAACTTATCCTTTGTTCAATTGTATTTATCAAGCTTTTGCTTGAATAAAAAATAACTGGAAAAAAAAACAAAAAAAAAAAACCACCAAAAAGACACTAAAAATGGTCAAAAACATTCCCAAAATAGAGCTCAGCCTAATTGGGAAATTGGAATTAGGTTTCTATTGGGAATTAGCCATTAAACAGCTAGTGAGAACACTGGCTAACACCCAGCAGAGATTAGCCTTTGGCAGCATAGCTTCAATGCATGTGGCAGTAGCTGTTGCTAGGAATTCAGTGTTGGTCTACTTTGGAGAATGAGGCAACAATGATGGAAGAGTTGAGGCGGCATAAATGGCACTGGTAGGTGACCCAGAATACGGCCTCATAAAGAAGGGTAGACAGCACAATGGCTTTGTAGAGTTTTATCTTTGCTCTTTCCTTGGGTTTTTGTTACTCAAGTCAGGTTTGTACAGTCTACGAAAGACTTTGCCTTGGCCAGTATGTTGCCCATCTCTTTGTCCAACTTGGCATGAGAGGATATGACAACAAAAGGTAGGTGAAGTCCTGGACTCCCTCCAGCTTTGCCGTCCTATAGGGACACACACACACACATATACAGAGGAAGCAGTTTATTAGAATCACAGATAATGTTATCAAAATCAGTAGGTCCCAAGGATTTTATTCAAAAATGAATTAAAAGTTATATAAATAATATTAATAAACTTCATATCAATTTTTTATAAAGTAAAGTTGTTTTTAACAAATTTCTTGAAATTTTGTGCACACACACACACACCACAATGAGTAGGGAAAATGTTTTATTTTGTTTTTTGAAAATTCCCAAAATGCAATGTAAATTTATGCTAAATTGGTTACTAGTTTGTGCCTGCTTGTTTTTTGAAAATTCAGATCTTTTTTAGTGATCACGGCCCACCAAAAGGTGAGAGAAGTACCTTATTCATTGATCACCCCCAACACAGCATATATAAACTGATTTGTTAAGTTTTTCATGTTAAAAACATGTATTAAGAGAAAATAAAAGTTCTGTAAAAGGATTTTTAAAAAGTCACCTAAGTTATTGAAGGTATTTCTCTAAAAAGAATTTGTATAATAATAACACATTTCTTGGAATTTTGGTCAAACACTACATCAGAATTGTTTTTTTATTAACAGATCTACAGTGTTCATGCATAACAATACAGCTCATAATAATATTGGCTATAACACACATTTGGGCAGTCCAGGACCCCATTTTGAATTTTTTTTAAACTGCCAATTTTCAGAGTTGTATTAGAATATGCTTTAATAAGCTCATGCTACCTAAAATATAAGCTCCAGACATCATAAAAGCATATTTCAACCCTGAGCTAAAATTTAAATATGCAGCAGTTGTTACAGAAATGCAAAAAATATGTTGCTAGTTTTCTTCAATGCTAATTGGCCCAAGTTGCCAGAGAGGTTCAAGTAACCCCATTTGACGGTATGCAGTATGGTATGATTGATTGATTGTTTTGTTTTGTTTAACAGCACATCGACCCTTGGTGGGTTATTTAATGCCGAATTCAGTTTCTTTTTGAATACACTTTTTTTTTAATAGAGTCTTGCAACTTTGGTGAAAGAACAGGTGACCCCTGTTTTTTTTTTTTTTTTTTTTTTTTGGGGGGGGGGTTACCCCTCTGCAGGGGATGCAGTCAGCGTATATTCTAGGCCCCAGCCAACAGAATGCTTTGTTTTCTTACATGATTTGCAGATGGTGAAAGTAACCAAAATGTTATAAGGGTTTACAGAAGAGAAGAAAATATGAAAGAATGCCTCTTTGAACTCTAGATAATATGAAAGAATGACTGAACTCTAGAAAGCAATCAGTACTACAGATAACTACAAGTTGGATATTTTTGATATTCCTGCTTCTCTATAGTTCATGATGGAGAACAGTGGTTGGTTAGTACAGTCGAGTTACATTCCGACAGACTTACATCTGATAGCAAATACATCCCCATAAGAGCTTAAAACTCATTAACTGCGGACATTTTGCCAAAAACATATTTTGGGTTTTTTTGTTTACTTATGAATCGGCATGTTTATTGTCTCAAAATATTTATATTTCAATTGAAAAAAAAAAAAAATTTTTAAAATAAATAAAAATAAACAAACTTCTTCCAATGTCATCTAAGATGTAAAATAAAATTATTTTTGAGAAATTTCATTGTTTTTATTATATGGTCAGTGGATAAAGACCAGTGATGTACCGGAATATAAATCCGGTCGGATCGGATTTAACTTTAGTTAGCATACAAAAGGATTTCACCAAAACTGCACGATTTTTTAACTGACCATTTTCATGACACCTCTAAAAAACATGTCTACTTCAAGCAATGCGTAACAGCGAACTGAAGACATGAGCAGACTGGAACTTTCAGCGGTTGTTTATACTTGCCCATTGGTTAATAGTCTGCTTGGATAGTGTAATGATTAGCACGTCTGTCTCACACGCAGAAGGTCACGGGTTCGATTACCGATATGAGCGAAGAGTGTGGGGAACTCTTCATTAGGACAAATATCCCTGTGCACTCAGCAGCTAATTGAATACACTCTAAGGTGTGATTAGAGTGGAGGTATCCCTTCAGTGGACTTGCATCCTGTAAGATTCTGGAAAGAGATTGCGAGAGTTATGGGCCCTGTCAATATGCACATGCCCATATAAGCTGGTGGCCATTTCTAATGAGGTTGGATGGATTGTGCTTTATGACTTGCGTCTTTACACATCCTGCCAAGGGGGTGGTCATAAAAACTTGTAGGAATAAAGTCCTGGTCTCAACCAGACTTTAGACTTGCAAGGATCACTAAGCTAAACATGCAACAGAAACCGGATCTTCGTCACCGAGCTCCATACTCCATTAGGAGTGGTCTCTTAGGAGACGAGACGCTTTACCTTATTTTCACCTACCTTACCAAGATGTTTTCTAGGTGGCTTAGCGCCATGTAGATCCTCTTGACCACTTATAGTCTGCAGAGTCACAGAGAAGAACTGAACACAACCAAAACAGATGGTGGGTGAGTGGGTTTGATTACAATAGTCTTATTATAAGATATACAACATCTAAACATCTACTAGTACTAGTATATTAGAAACTGTCAACCAAAACTATCATAGGTTTCTTCAGTTTTTAAGCCGGTTTGGTTGGCTATGTATCACGCATACAGGCTGCACCAATGGAACTAGAGGACTGAAAATTTAAACATTTACTCCTTATTATGTCTAGAAAAAAAAACGTTTTTTGAAAATTCACCCCCCATAATAGATTTTTAGTGGGGGGGGGGTCAATTTGCAATGTAATTTTATGCTAAATTGATCACTTAGTTTGTGTCCAGCATTTATTTGAAAATACTTTCTTTTTTTTTACTGATCAACAAAAGGCGAGAGAAGTAACTTAAATTGATTGATCACCCTGTTTTTCCAATTGATCACCCCCAACACAGCATGCTGTCAAAATACATTGGTCACATGACGGTTTCTATTGAGTGACTAACCAGACCTGTTCTTTTTATTATTTACTAGGTCAGTGCCTGTTCCAAAGGTGCATGTTTGGAAGGAGCCAGACTTCATGGTGTGTGGAGTAGCCTGCCATAATTGTTGTTTCTTAAGAGATGGGATGCTTTACATTTACCTTACCATTGGTCAATGTGTCCCATATGGTTTGTATAAGCCTAGTCTTGTTATTTAATAACCACACCTCACACACACATAATTCTCGGCAAGGCCAAACAAAATGCAAGATTGTAAGATAATTCTTTGTGATAAGAATGGCCTTAACACAGTAAAAGAATGTAAGGTTCCTTGTTTGTTCTGGACAAAAGAGAAAGGAGGTCATTAGGTAAGCAGGCAATGACAGACTCTGAAAATTCAGCAATACACCCAACTTAGATATAAACAGGTCTGGTTAGTCACTCAATAGAAATCGTCATGTGACCAATGTTTTTTGGCAGGATGCTGTGTTGGGGGTGATCAATTAAAAAATTGGAAAAAGGGGTGAGCAATGAATGCATTACTTCTCTTGCCTTTTGTTCTTTGTGAACACTGAAAATCAATAAACAAGCATGAACGCTTCTGTACACAAACTAAGGGACCAATTTAGCATAAACTTACATTGTAAAAAAGGGGGGGGTAAAAAGATTTCTAGACATAAGTTTAAATTTTCAGCCCTCTAGCCCAATGCGTGATAGATACAGCTATTGTTAAATAGTTAATTAGCTGGTACAGTAAACCCTATCAAAAGGTGCCAAATGTATTCTTCAACAAGACGTTGTGGGGAAGAGAGGAAGAGGGGGGGGAGAAAAATTTTTTTTTAAAACATGAGGGGAGAGAGGTATCAACATTAGGTCAATTATATACACCCGCTGAACTGAGAATGTTTGAACAAAACAGAAGAAAAAATGATCCACATTTAAATCAAACAAGATTTAAAAGCTGTATCATTTTCTCAACTACATTTTAATGCAATTTAAGGTAATCTTCTATAAAACAGGTCTGGTTAGTCATTCAATAGAAACCGTCATGTGACCAACTTCTTTTGGCAGCATGACGTGTTGAGGTGATCAATTAAAAAATTGGGAAAAGGGGTGGTCAATGAATAAGTTACTCCTCTCACATTTTGTTGGGCAGTGATCACTAAAAATAGTCTGAATTTTCCAAAAATCAAGTGGAAATGTTGCCGGACACAAACTTAAGGACCAATTTAGTATAAACTTACATTGCAAATTGAACCCCCACTAAAACCCTATTTTTGGGAGAGAATTTTCAACAAAAAAAAAAAAACAAAAGATTTTTTCTAGACATAAGGAATAAATTCTTTTAATTTTCAGCTCTCTTGCTCCATTGATGCGGCCTGTACATGTGATACATACATAGCCATCAAGCCAAACCATCTTAAAAACTGAAGAAACCTATGTTGACAGTTTCGAATATACTAAAATGAGCTTTTATGGGTTAATAACTGATCTATCAGATTCTCGGCATTCTAACAATACCATCTATAAAATTATATTAAATGCTGCATACCTTTGCCATTGCTACAAAAACTGAATAAAAATCAGTTCATATATAGCTACGATGCAGGGGAGGTAACTAAAAAATATTCCTGGATCCGCCCTAAAATTTAATCAATTCCTTCCACAAAATGTCATTGAAATACATTGAGAACTTTTGGAGATGTGTAGACAAACAGACAGATACAAGTGAATACATATAACTCTTCCAACTTAAGAGGCAGAGGTAAATAAGATTTTGAATCGGTTAATAACGGATCTATCAGATTCTCAGCATTCCAACCATAGTTCGCACGCACACTTTGCCATCAGCACACAAAGGAAATTAATGTGCGCACAAAAGATTTCAAATTCTCTAGATAGCTAACATGTTTTTATTGAAAAAATATTGATTCACTATGTCAAATTCAAAAGTGCACACATACTTTCGTCACAGGAAAAAAATTTGCACAATATAAAATCTTTGTGCACACCGACTCAAAAATTAGAGGGAACGTTGGCTATGACCACACCAAGCCAGTGGACTCGGCTCTGGGCAACTCCCCACAGCTGGGCACATGTCAGTCTGTCTGGGTTATAGCACTTTCATAGTCAGCATTTTAATCGCACACAAAAATAGCTATTTCCTAGCAACTTTTTATAGCCAAAATGAAACAAAACGATAAAAGTACCCCGTTCATCTGGTGTCGCTAATAGAAAACTAGAAATTGTTTAAAATGTATATTTGTTATTCTTTTTATAGATTGGTCAGACTGGAAAAAAAAAAATTTTCCACCGATCAAAAGCCTGAATTATAATTCATTGAGTAAAACTGAACATTTGCTGACAAAAAAAAAAAAAAATTATTTTTCTTAATTTTCTGGTTAAAAATTCGTCCTTCAATAAATAACTATCAAACATTTTTATTAAAATCGAATAATATGGTGGTTTTTGCCAGATTTTTAAATTTCCCACATGTCTATTTCATGCAGAATCATTGACAACAGATTAAGCTGAATTTATAGTTTTGTTTTGGCTATAAAATGTGGCTAGGAAATAGCTTTTTGAAAATTCCGGCGATTATCTTGCGTGCAATGAAAATGCTGGATACCAGTCCGTCCGCCTTTGGCTCACTCTTGATCTTCTCCAGGTCCAGTTTAAACTGGCTTTCCAGACCCTTCTGAAGAGGAATCTTTCTGATTAGACTCTCGCTGGGTTAATCGTGCTGCGGTCTCAGTAGCAAGTAGGTTTTATGGGGTGGAGTAGCCTACCCCAGCCCAAGCCTCCTACGTCACCCAGGCTTTGGACCGGCAAAATGTCCCAAAAGAAACATCTTGGCAGAGTTTTCACATGTATTGCACACCTGTTTTTAATAATAATTAATACAAGCCTGGCTGCTGCAGAGTCAAAACGCCACTCCAACTTCTATTCCGACTGAAGATGATTACTGAAACTTTCGTCACAGGAAAAAGAATTTGCACAACATTAAAATCTTTGCACACCCTGACTACAAAACATTAGAGGGAATATTTATTTCAACAATAGCATCTATAAAAACAGCTAGCACATGGTATGAAAATGCTGCTGCTTTATATCAATACTAGTGTGGACAATTGGCATGAACAAATAAATTACTCACAAACCAGAAATATAATCATACTATTATTTTGCTGTTTTGTATGTACTAGTATTACGCTTTCTGATTATTATTCATCTCCCCTCCCACCCTTTCAATGTAATGAACAAGCGTACGAATGGAAGAGGTTGCTTATGCTTGAATGGGAGCAAAGGGGACACAACATTCACTATAACTGGCACCCTCCCTTGCTATGGGTGGATTCAGGGTTTTCTGGAAGACCCTTAGAATTTTTTCCGAAATTTTTTTATTTATACTGTTTTTGGAACATCTGCCGAGTTTTACATCTTTTCATCTCAACACATGACAACCTTCAAGACTCTTAGAATTTTTCTGAAAATTTTTATTTATCTTAATTTCAGTAGCTGATAAGCCCTGAAACACAATTTTAGCCAATCTTGGATACATCATTTTCAAAATTTTCGACAAGACTTCCCCAACCCACGCAAAAAGAAATTTGGGAAGACGGTCAGCTCAACAGGCGGGATCCGTCAGTTTGCAAAGTAGTGAAAAAGAGGGAAGATGGTGCTTATGCTTGAATGGAACAAAGGGACTCAATCTTCACTATAACTCTCATTCATTACTCCTCCTTTACAACAGTCCTGTCGGCTGGGGCCTGGAATACGCTGACTGCATCCCCTGCAGAGGGGTAAGACCCCCCCCCAAAAAAAAAAAAACAAGTCACCTGTTCTTTCACCAAAGTCGCAAGACTATTTAACACAAAAACGATTTTGGCATTAAATAACCCAGGGTTGATATGCCGTAAAATCAATCAATTAATCCTCCTTTATAAGTCTGAAGCCTAAAAATTAAGTTATAGTAGTAGTAGACCACAGGAATATAGACAAATAGTAAAAGTAATCAATAAAACAGATATAATAGTTTCATTTGTCTTTGCAGATTATTATAGTTAATAGAGATACATTTCATAGGTTGTAAATAGCTTTAACAAAATTATATACATTAATTGCAGAAACATGCAAGAGAAATGATGATCAATCTTATTATTGGATGAAGTATTGTAACACACACTTTCTATTAAATTTGACTAGTTTTTACCTTCAAATTACCTTTTAATACAACTTATTAATTCGAGCCACTGTTTCTATGGCAATGAATAACAGCACAATCGGAAATAAAGAGTAAGCCTTCGGTGAGACTTACGCCTAGCTGCTTTTTACCAATTGGCCACGAAAGATTAGCAGAAGCTGATTCACACTGAAGGCTTACACTTTATTTCCAATTGCGCTGTTATTCGTTGCATTAGAAACAGTGGCCCGAATTAATAAGTTGTATAAAAACAACTAAAATTAGGATGAAGGTAAAAACTAGTCAAATTTAATAAAAGTAGTAATGATGAGGTTGTCAACACCCGTTGAATTTCCAGCGGTCCAGCTAGTAGACAAATAAAAGAATAGTATTTTTCTTAATCCATGTTAAAATTGCAAACCAGAAAAATACTAATTAATTAATTGTTAATGATGATTCTTGAGGTTAATTTGTAAGTAAATAGAACATTTACTTGTTTGTGTATGTGCATGGTAGTCTTTTAATCACTGCTACCCACAACAGACCGGTTTAAACAC
>VCCN01004352.1:1189781-1206012 GCA_006491835.1 Architeuthis dux
AATATGAATATTCCAGAATTTTTCCAGGCCCCTGTTAGCTATAGGTCCCTAAGCTTAAGCCTACTCAGCCTTAACGAAAATAGCATTCAACATTTGTTTTGCAGCGAGCCTTATAGAAGCAGGGCGCACTGTCTTCCTCCCTCTCCTATATCCCGCTCTCCTATACCGCCCACTACCCCAACCTCCAACAATTCAGCCTAACATACCATCATCACAATGGGGTCAAAGAACTCTCAAATATATTTACCATGTAAATTAATGGTAATTGCTTCTTTGCTTTACGCCATATTGGCTTATGAAAGCTTTTTATAGGGACCAGGGCCTTTGAGAGGAATTTTATAAGGCGGTCATCATCATCATCATCATATTTCCTCATTTAGATACTTTGTGCCTTTAGAGTGTCTTTATATAGGTACATGACATAATGAAAATCCATATAAATGGGGTTTTTGCTATATTTAGTTTTGTAAATCATATGGTCTAGGCTGCCTTGACCATGGTGATAAAACCAGCTAGAT
This sequence comes from Architeuthis dux, assembly GCA_006491835.1. Classification (NCBI taxonomy): domain Eukaryota; kingdom Metazoa; phylum Mollusca; class Cephalopoda; order Oegopsida; family Architeuthidae; genus Architeuthis; species Architeuthis dux. Next base: position 1,190,300 of record VCCN01004352.1, read on the forward strand.
ATTCATATCCCTATTTTCATGTTTATTTATTATTTCATGAAAGTGACCACTACAACATGAACATGACCTCCTTTTTATTTCTCATTTTTTCCTGTTTCTGCAAGGTAGATAAACCCAACATTGTCTCAATCTTTAGCCATGAATTTTGAGAAAATCTTTTTTCTTTCATTGGCAAATAGCAATTGTTTCTAATGGAAAAATTAGGTAGTCTTGTTACATTGGCAATATATTGTACTTCGCAAAAACCAGATATTGGCATTGTTTTTGTTATGGTTCATAGGTCTTCATTTGAATATTTAAAGGACCAATCTAATCTACTAATTACCTTGGTAGCAGCTTCTACTCCTTTCTTATTGTGTTTAGGAAAGGTTTTTCTTTTATAGCCGTTTGAAACCATATTTTGCAATGGCTTTTGCCCACTTCCACACACACACATACTGCACAAACACCCTTGTCCTTTAGCCATCCTGTTTTCATCTGTTATAACCCTTTTGGCACGCCATACTACATTTGCTGACCAGTAAATGATAGAGTCAATCTATTTTATTAATGGACATATCCCATTGATTTAGAAGTTTGGATACAAAGCTCCACCCCCAAAATCTCTCAGGCTCCACTTGGCCCTCTGGGCCCTGGTGTGATGCATCAGCTGCACCCACCTCTTAATGGCCCTGATAGGAATGCTCTACTTTTGGATAGTGTGAGGAAAACCTGTATTGGTTTTCCACCCCCAATATGCTGGAAAACGTGAGGTTTTAACAATCTTGACAATGGCATTAAATTTTTTCAAAATTCTATTTGTTCTTCATTGACTAAACCAGTGGTTCCCAATTGGGCAAGCCCCCCCCCCCCCAAGGTGGGGAATTTGGGTGGTCCAAGGGGGGAATAAGGCTATTAGGTCAAAATAAAAGTCCAGTCTAAAGATAGGGTTTTCTGCATTTCTATCTATCAAATTGAAGGCTCGAAATAAGCTCCAAGTTGAGAATTAAAAACAAGAACAGAGATCACATTGATGTGTATATCAGTTACAATAGCAGAATTCTTTTTTTTTTTTTAATAAATTTGAATTTCAAATGTGTTCTAATTATTTTTGCTGTCTTTCTTTGTGTAACAAATACACAGCAGCAGATGTACAATCATAAAATTTAAACTAATTCTTAGTATGAAGCTGTCTAATTATACATAAAATTTAAGTTATTATTTGAAATTATTCTTTGTTGCAACATAATAAATGAAAGGAGAGAATACTAGTAATCTTATTGACAAAAGTGGGGAATGACTCGAAATGGTTGGGAACCACTGGACTAAACCTTAAAAGGTGAGTTCTACTTTGGAGTTTGACACATGCTTATGTATCTACATACTTATGTATCTAAATATATACTTATATATTTATCTTCTGGCACACACATTTAAGTGATCCCATGTGTTAAATCTGTTTCTTATTATTTCATGTTAATGCGGTTGATCTTTAACACATGTACGTGAAATTCATGAAATACTTTTTGTTTGCAAACTATATCTACCAATTATCTGAATAGGCTAAGCATTTGTGAACTTGTAAAATCTATAATAGCCACATGGTATAATTAACTCTCTCAATAACTTTATTTGTCTACATGCATATGTGTATGTGGTTATTCTTATGTTTTTAGATACAGTATCGCCCATAAATAAGTAAACTCCTAGCACTATGTTATAGAAATTTAATTTTCTTCTAAACCAAATATAGCAGGATTTTATTATTTCTAGTGGAACATTGCACAATCAAAACGGATATTATCAGGTATTATTTATGACCAAATTCTACAGCAGTGAGACTCGCCCATAAATGAGTACGCCCCTTCTTATAGTATCATCCATAAATGATTACACACTTACCACTATGTTATAGAAATTTAATTTTCTTCTAAACCAAAAATAGCAGGATTTTATTATTTCTAGTGGAACATTACACAAAAAAACCCAGATATTATCAAGTATTATTTATGACCAAATTCTGTTGCCAAAAATATGAATATGTTGCCATCCAAAGATGAGTACAACAATATTTTTGGCAACAGAGTTTCAATGCTGAAGTGCGAGTGGTGTAAAGGTTGATGATGTGGACAATGAAATTGGCGAGCCAAGTTCAAAATCCGTACTGATGCCCTTGAGAAAGGCATGAATCCATTTTGTCTACTCCCGGCTATGAGTAAAATAGCAGGGCAAACTGGGCTCCCTTGCTTTTGGAGACAACCAGTCTAGGACAAGGACAACCCTGAATTCAAAACCAGCCCACCAGAAAATAGTGGCAACTGGTGAGCTCAATTAGCCACTAGCTTCCCAAAAAACCAACATGACCATACAATTGTCATGGGAGGAGTTGGGAGAGGCCTTCATCCAGCAGTGGATCTGAAATGACTTCTGCTGCTGCTAATGATGATATATATACAGGGTGGGTGAGAATTAATTCCTAATTAGAAACTATATGTAATCTTTGTAAATATTGATCTATTTTCATGACTTATTTCTGTGGGGGTTGGCAAAGGAGGAAGTGTACCGCATCAAACCACAAACTCTGAATCAACTGGAGGAGTGCATTCGACGTGTTATGGCCAACATACTGCCGGACTTCCTGCAAAGGTCTATCAAGACCATAACAAAACGCTTACAGAAATTGGTGCCTACTTTGAATTTTAACGCAGCAGGCAAATTCTACCATTGTATGGTCCAAAGTAAATCTAGTTTGACTACAATCGACCAATAAATAGGTTATTACCAATTTCCAATAGGGATTTTCTTTTCAGCCACCCTGTATATATAAGAGCCATGTCTGTCATACATAATATCAGTAGCAGCCCTTCTCCCTTCCTACCCTCTAATTAAACTACCTAATTTTTCTCCCCTCTATTAAACTAACTTTTTCCTTCCCTCTCCCTTCCAACCTTGTCTTTCACACTTACAGTATCAGTATCAGCTGTCAGCCAAGCCTGTTGTTGGGTTGTTAATCACTGCTACCAAAGGTTTAGGTTATTCCTGTGTTCACACATTTATATGTATCTATCTATCTATGTATCCGGACTTTGCCCAGCCCTAACTGTTCATAGTAGAAACTTAAAATTTTATACACTCCCCTCAATGAGATGGGGAAATCCTTTTTTTTATTTTTTGAAAATTCCCCTCCAAAATAGGGTTTTTCAATATAAGCTTTTGCCAAATTGTTTTTTGAAAATTTAGTCGTTTTTTAGTAATCACAGCTGAACTTTTTAATTGATCACCCCCAACACAGCATACATGGGTGACAGTGATTCATAATTTCCCTTGGAACGATAGTTTTCATTATATGCTCTATATTTAAGAATTTTTCATCTTTTATTCATATAAATTCATAGCAGCTAAATTGTGGCATCCATCATATTATGTTGATGCAAAAGATTCCAGCTTTTTTCATCTTTTATTCATATAAATTCATAGACTCATAATTCAGTCATCAAAGTGCCTGTCTTTCTATCACCTTACATCACCTTTCAGCTAAATTCTGTCATCCATCATATTATGTTGATGCAAAAGCTTCCAGTATTTTTCATCTTTATTCATATAAATTCATAGACTCATAATTCAGTCATCAAAGTGCCTGTCTTTCTATGACCTTACATCATCTTTCAGCTAAATTCTGTCATCCATCATATTATGCTGATGCAAAAGTATCCAGTTCAGAAGAAATTCAAAATATTATTAAATAGGCATTACCAATTTCCAATATGGAGTTTCTTTTCAGCCACCCTGCATGGATACAATGGAATGTGTACTTGGGCAGCAATTATACATTAAAACAGACAAGGAAGTTTTAAAAAAATCTTTTTGCTTAAACCTTCCTGTTTCCAAAGAGTGAATGTAGGTCAGTAGATAATGTATACAAGAACTATCCTTAACTTCTGCCTACAGGCCTCCCGTTATAGCACTGTTGTTTGCGTTATAAGCGGGTGGATGGTGGACCCCAAAATATTAGTCCAAAATAACTAGATTTAGCTCCAAAACAGCTAGATTTAGCTCCAAAATAGCTAAATCGATTGTTATAATGCAGTGGGCTTTCTTAGACCCCCAACACCCATGTTATAATGGAGGAGGGCTGTATTATAGATTCTACTTTGTGCACGGTAAAAATGGACCCCTTTTCTACTTTTTTCATCCTGTTGTTCGCATTATAACACAAAAAGATGATGGACACCAAAATATTAATCTAGCTCCAAAAATAGCTAGATTTAGCTCTAAAATAGCTAAATCGATTGTGACTCGGTTATAACACTGTGTTGGCTTTCTTGGACCCCATCACCCACGTTATAATGGGGAAGGGCTGTATTATAAATTCTAATTTGAGTAGCGTAAAAATGGACCCTTTCTACCCTCAGAAGATATCAAGTCATTACACATGAAATGTTGCTTTGTGAATAGTAAGATGAAGGATGATATAAACAACAAAAAATCAGTAAATATTTAATCAAAATATTTGAAGCAATAACCTTTTTCCAATGATTCTCTAAGGATCATATGCCATCTCTATAAAATTCTTTAGGTTTAATGGTCACAAATTCAGTAAAAGTATGAATTATGGCTTCCCTATCATTAAACATTTTATTAAGGATATGAAGTTCGAAATGCTTGAAAAGATGATATGTAGGAGAAATATCAGGTGAATATGGAGGATGCTGCAAGACATATCACAATTCTCTAAGCTTAGACATAGTCAGCTGGGAGGTGTGGGATTGGACAGTGTCATGGAGCATTTCATTAATTTTATGGTGGATCCATTTTTCCAATTTTTTAACCTTCCCATTGCTTTCAAATGACGTGATATGGTCACTGTTGATGTCCTAAAGTTTGCAGAGAGTGCTTGAACTATTTTTCATGGGTCCTTGGCCATTGCTATTGATAACACAGCACAACAACAAAAATCTTTTTTTGATTGCCAAGGATGTTTGAACGTATTTAGGGTATTTGGGGTGGGGGTGGGGGTGCTGAATCCAGAAATGACATTAGTTTTGCCAAATTGGTTCTAGTTTTTAAGATAATGGGTATCCCTAAAATTATGACTTTATATAAGAGTACAAACCTACTAGGGAACTTTCACTTTGGATTTTTGATAAAGCTAAATTTTTGATACCACATTAAATCTGAAATCAGTTAGATGACCAAATACCTAGTGATGTATTTAGCAACAAATGTATATACGTGATAATGACAGTGGCTCTGAAGGCTGAGCGAGCTGAATTCACAAAAATACGAGGGCATTATCTAAAAAATACGAGGGCTATTATCTAAAAAAATAGAGCCAATCTAGCAAAACCAGTGCCATATTTGGAATCAGTTACCTTAAACCCACTCTAATATCATTGACAATAAAATTAGTATTGACCAATGTAATTCTTCCTCATTAAAAACAGTTTTTGGCCTCCCTTGAGGTTTATTATCGATATCCATATTTCCAGACCTAAGCTTATTACAGTGCTGTAGACGTCATTTTTGGATTGGGGGCACATTCCATTTTCTCCTAAAAGATTTGGCAGCATGACGCAGTACTCCTATTTGATTTTACTCACCCTGACAGGCTTACAAAGTGCACAACTGGAATATTTCCACATAAAAACTTGTTCAGCATTCAAAGGCACTGAAGGCTATAGTTTAGTTAGTGCAAAGGGACCCCAATTGTATGCCTTGGATTATAATCTTTCTAGATGGCTGGACAATGTCTTTTCTGCTGTTTCTGGATTTACCAGTGTAATAGCAAAAATATATATTTTTGCTTTGAACACGGCCCTGTGTTAAATCAATGCTGGACAGTTCACACAGTAGTAGTATACACTCAAAATGATTTGTTGATGTTATCATCAGCTTCTTGGGTAGACACCATTGCTGCCGAGGGACCTAAAACCTCCAATAATAACAAATTATATCTCTATTTACATTGAATTTGCCAAAAATGCAATTACATTAGTAAATCTTTCACTTTTAGCATCATTCTCTATGATGTAATAAAACGATAAAAAGTTGATAATCTTTTGGATAAATGCCAGGTGAATATGGAGGATACTTCAAGACTTCATATCTCAATTCCCTAAGCTTAGACACAGCTGAGAGGTGTGAGGTTGGGCACTGTCATGAAACAATTCATTCAGTTCAAGTGGGACCAAATTGTACAACTTTTCAACCTTTCCTATTGCCTTGAGATAACGTGATATGGTGGCTGTTGAAATCCTAAAGTCTTCAGAAAATGCTTGAACCATCATTCATGGCCACTGCTGTCAAGAATTCTTCATCATTAAGAACAGGTTTGAGCCTCCCTCAAGGTTTATTATTGGGATCCATATTTCAAGACCTGAACCTATTGAACCAGTGCTGAACAGTTTGCACTGTAGTTGTGTTCACTCCAAATGCTTTGATGACACAGCGTTATGTCCTAATTTGAAATTGTCCTTGAAAATTAGTCTAACTTCTTGGGTAGACACCATTGCTGTTAAGGGACCTAAAACCTCTAATAATAACAAATTATATCTCTATTTACATTGAATCTGCAAAAAATGCAATTACATTAGTAAAACTTTCACCTTTAGCATTATTTTTATGATGATGTAAAAAGGAAAGAAGACAACATTATGTTCTATGATATAAAAAACAACATTTCATGTGTAATAACCTAATAAATACTGACATTCCAAGGGAAATTATGAATCATCACCACGCCATATATGCTGTGTTGGGGGTGATCAATTAAAAAGTTGGGCTGTGATCATTAAAAAATGTCTGAATTTTCAAAAAGCAAGCGGGCACAAACCAGTGACAAATTTGGCATAAGCATACATTGAAAATTGAACGCCACCCCCACCCCCCACACACACACACACAAAAACTGAATGTCAGGAGGAATTTTCAAAAATAAAATTAAAAAATTGAAGTTCATAAAAATCAGTTCATATATAGCTACGATGCAGGGGAGATCAGTGTAAAAATACCTGGATCCGCCCCAAAATTTAACCAATTCTTCCTTAACCCATGACCAACCCTTCCAGAAAATTGAAATTCATTGAGAAATTTTGGAGATACCGCGTGGACAGACAGAGAAGTTTGGGAGGTATTGTGTGGTGAGGACATATAGCTACGATGTAGGGGAGTTAATTGTGCATGGATCTGCCCCAAAATTAAATCAGGTATTGTGTTATGTAGGGGTGGTAGCTGTTCATTAAATCACTTCTTCCGTAGCCTATTGTCCATCATTCCACAAAATTTCATTCAGAACTTTTGGAGATATTGTGTGGATAGACAGAGAGGTTTTGGAGATATTGTGTGGTGAGGACATATAGCTACGATGTAGGGGAGTTAATTGTGCATGGATCTGCCCAAAAATTAAATCACTTCTTCCATAGCCCATTGTCCACTCTTCCACAAAATTACATTGAAATTCATTCTGAACTTTTGGAGATATTGTGTGGACAGACAGACAGACAGATAGACAGACGGACGGAAGGATGGCCGGAAAGACACAGGTTAATACCTCTACCAACTTTGTTGGCTGAGGTAAACAAAAGTAAAAGCAAAACAAAACAGCAAAACACACTTAAAATTATATCAACAAACAGGTCTAGTTAGTCACCCAATAGAAACCGTCATGTGACCAACGTCTTTTGGCAGCATGCCGTGTTGGGGGTGATCAATTAAGAAATTGGAAAAAGAGGTGTTCAATGAATAAGTTACTTCTTGCCTTTTGTTGGATCATTGAAAAGTCTGAATTTTCAAAAAATAACTGTGAATGCAGCTGGACACAAACTAAGGAAACAATTTAGCATAAACTTACATTGCAAATTGCAGCCCCCACTAAAAACCTATATAGGAGAGGAATTTTCAAAAAACAAAAACGTTTTTTCAAGACTTAACAAGGAGTAAATGTTTAAATTTTCAGCATTCTACCTCTTCTACCTCTATTGGTACAGCCTGTATGCATGATACATACATAGTCAGCCAGCCAGACAGACCAACTTGAAAACTGAAAAAACCTATGTTGTACAGTTTTGGTGACAGTTTTGGTTGACAGTTTCTAAAAAAGTCTTATTTCTCTGAGAATCTTTGTGGGTTAGTTTAGTAGAGACAGAATGAGTGTTTTCAGTATTCAGTGTCAGAATACAAAGCCTAATGAACGTGACATGACTGAAAACTCCAAGACAATGAGAATAAACAGAGCTATTCTAAAACAATAGCAGTTTGGTTCAAATTACCATTAAATAGATAGGGAATGCAGAATATGGTTTCTCAGTCAAACCCAGTGCTCAATTTAGCCATATGCTTATAGCACGGTTGCCATTTTGGCCATTTTTTGGCCAAATTTGACAAATCTGGCCTTTTTGAAAAGCATTTGGCCATGAACTTTTTGGTTTGGTCAAATTTACATTTTTGGCAATTTTTGACAAATCTGGCCTTTTTGAAAAGCATTTGGCCATGAACTTTTTGGTTTGGCCAAATTTACATTTTTGGCAATTTTTGACAAATCTGGCCTTTTTGAAAAGCATTTCGCCATGAACTTTTTGGTTTGGCCAAATTTACATTTTTGGCCATTTTCGGTCATTGCAGTAGTTTTTTATTTACCTTCATCTTAATTTTTCCGTTGCTTTTTGTCGCAACTTTACTCAGGCCGTCATCGCAAAGTTGCGATCAAGAAGCAACTGAGAAATTAAGAAGGTAAATAACAGTATAAAAAATTGATAATAATGGTTTACAATACTTCATCTAATCAAAGTAAATAATAAAATAATTGCTTTTATAATAAATTTTGGAAATTGGCCATTTTTGCATGTTTTTGGCCAGAAACGTCTCCAACTATCTGGCAACCTTGCCTTACAGTGCTTTCTATAAAGATCTTCATAGATAACATTCCTGGGTCACAACTGCTAAATACAAACATCTTTGTTTTTCTAGCAGTATTTTACTTCCTATACTTCCTTGATGTTACTATATGTAACTACAGTATCGCCCATAAATGAGTACACCACTACCACTATTGTATAACATTTTATTTTAGTGTGAAAAAAAGTATACAATTTGTATATACAAGCACACATCATAACAATCATATTTACACAAGGTAGAGAAAGTTAATTGTCTTCTAAACCAAACATAGCAGGATTTTATTATTTCTAGTGGAACATTACACAATCAAAACAGATATTATCAGGTATTATTTATGACCAAACTCTACAGCATTGAAACTTTGTTGCCAAAAATAGTTTTTCGTATTGTTGTACTCATCTTTGGACGGCAACAAATACATATTTTTGGCAACAGAGTTTCAATTCTATAGAGTTTGATCATAAATAACACCTTATAATATCATTTTTGATTCTGTAATGTTCCACTAAAAATAATAAAATCCTGCTATGTTTGGTTTAGAAGAAACTTTCTATATCATAGTGGTAGGGGTGTACTTATTTATGGTGATACTGTACATAGCCAGCCAGCCAGACTCACTTGAAAACTAAAGAAACCTATGTTGACAGTTTTGATCACAGTTTTAGTTGATATAGTTTTACTAAAACTCAAACAGTTATTGCCGTGCCAGCTTAGTACTCGAGTAAATAGAAATACTGTGTAAGTACGAAAGTAAAAAATGTTTCTTTAGCAGTGATCGGTCAAATCAGTCCTTATGATGCAATCCATTTTTGATGGTTAAGTTGTCCAACTTTGCCATGCAGAGCAACATTGTTTTTGATATTCTACAATGTAATTTTTATATTGTACAATGCAATCGCAAAATTATTTAAATACTGCCATCATTTTTTGATGGCCTGGATAAACTAGTTGTACATATAATAGCCCTATTCTGCTTGTCTGTAAAGCTAGCCTTAATTCCTGACCACTGACAATCCCTTTCTTCTGGATTTTCAATGCATTTCTCTCAATTACAAAGCATTTCTATAAGAAACCATCCAACCAAAACTGTCACCATAGGTTTCTTCAGTTTTTAACCCAGTCTAGCTGGCTATCTATGTATATATGTATCACGCCAACATGCCATACCAATGGAGCTAGCGGGCTGAAAATTTAAGCATTTACTCCTTATTATGTCTAGAAAAAAACAGGTTTTTTGGGGGAGTTCAATTTGCAATTAAAGTTTATGCTAAATTGGTCCCTTATTTTGTATCCGTCAGCATTCACACTTGTTTTTTAAAAATTCAGACTTTTCAGTGATCCAACAAAAGGCAAGAGAAGTAACTTATTCATTGATCACACCCTTTTCTAATTTTTTAATTCATCACCTCCAACAAGGCATGTTGCTAAAAGACATTGGTCACATGACGGTTTCTATTGAGTGACCTGTTTGTTGGGGTAAAAATAATGTAGATACTTTTATTATCGCAGTTATGAATTACTAATCAGTAATTTATAATAATTGACAATGCTTCATCTAAGAAACTTAAATAATATTACATCTAATACTACTATTAGACCAATTTTTGAAACAACAGATTAAGGCTGTGAATTTTTGTAAAATACAGACTAAGACTCCTAAACTGGTTGCCACCTGAGGCTAGAGAGCTCAGTCTGCCCTGTTTATTTTACCCATAGTGGTGGAGGGGTTAGAAGAGATGGATTCATGCTTTTCCAAAGGGCATTAGTGCGAAGTGAATGTAAATAGACTCATTTGGAATTTGATTCTGCTCACCGATTCCATTGTCCGTGCCATTAACCATTACGCAAATCGCACTTCCAAAATCTTCCTGTCAAGGAGAAGGGCAATACTGAATTCAAATCAAATGGGAGTGGATTGTGACTGACAACTGAGTTTTAACGCTCTAATTGTCAAGTCCACCCATGCACAACCACGCAAAACAAATCTGTGTGAAGCTTGGAGATTGTGGGTAGTGCGCACCATGGCTGTTTAGCCGGGAAGCATACATGACAGACTAAGGTTATGAATTTTTGTCTTGATACGCAGTAAGTTTTAGATGAAATAGTGAGATTGCAGGTGGTGATGTTGATGGGTAAGATTCCTGAATAAATACAATGTTTGGAGACTAAATTCACATGTGCTTAATTAGTATAATAATATAGATTAGTTTGAAGAAAAAATTCCAAGCGCCATATTTTGTCATTATTCAACATCATAGCTGCAAAAGTTTATTATTCCATTGCAAGAAATACGAGAAAATGCTTTCTAGTTCTGTTGGTTAAGATCAAATATTAGGTTGTTCCCAAAGAGATGGAATAACAACCAGTTTAAATATAACAAACGATAAATTTATTTCTCAAGAATATATTCATCATTATTAGCAATTAAAAAATACACTATGAACCACTATTGTTATATAGCGGGGTGTCCTGGACTTGGATAGAAAGAAAACTCAAGACTTGCTTGTAAAAATATCTGGACATATTTTTATTACACAACACACATCTTAGTCGGCCGGAGTGTGAAGAGTGGGAGAGAGAAGATAAGGAGAACCGCCAGGCTGTCCCCCACCAGGGACAGCGGTGTCGTGCTTTTCGGCTCTGCTGATGTCTGTCTGTCTTCTTTGAGTGTTGAGATTTCTGTCCACTTCCCCTTCTTTGGGTCTGCTTTTTATAGATCTCCCCAATGCATACGGTGTCAATGACCAGTCACCATTGCCTGTTTACAACATTGATGCAATATACCCATCTCCTAAGGTGATCGAGGTCACTTACATTTCCGCCACAGGTGGCCGGATATGCAAATCATAACACTATGAAAGAATCTGGGTCTCTGGACGAAAGACCTATGTCAACATTGTTAAGTAAGTATTTTGAGTTATTCCCCTTAGGCAGGCGAGTTCTTATCGACTTCCAGTAGATGGCGCTGTTTTACGTTCTGGTAAACAAGCAGCCACATTGGCATTGTGTTATTAGTAGATGAGAGAGCTCGAGAACACACATGTGTATTGTTGACCGCAGTCATTTTATGAATAAAGGACCTGTAAGTAAATCTTCTGTTTTCTGCCTCGTTTTTGCACTTTTTGTTCAGAAATTATTTCTTTGTTATTTTTCTTATTTTGCTCGTTAGTTGTAGCATCACTGCTCATTTCAAAAGGTTTGTCTAATGTTAGATATAAAAGAAATAACCCATCTTCGGTATTCAAATTCATAAGGTCGTCCAGATCCAAAATTGCTTGTCTTGCAGTGCCGGTCAGAGAGAATAATACAGTCGGTGTGACTTTTGTATTTTCTATTTTGCATTTACTGGCCCATTTAGCTATCTCTTTTCACCACTTACAATAATTCTCTGGTGAAAAAAAGTTGATAAATCCAATTCAACGTGGCCATCTTCAGCCATATTGTTTGTTTTTTGTTTCGTCTTCAGAAATATCACTTTCCGGTATTTTCTTTTTTAAAATCGTCTGTCATTTTATTTCTTTAACTATGCACTGCTATCAATGTAAGCTTGATATAATGACAGATGTTAACAGATTAAAAATGCAAAAAGAAGATTTACTTACAGGTCCTTTATTCATAAAATGACTGTGGTCAACAAACATAAACTAAAGCTCCACCCTCATACAGTCTTGGTAAACACTCAATGTAATATAGTAGTATAGTATACTAAGATCACTTTGAATAAGGTAACATAATCACAGATCTTTATTGTCATTAGAGAGTAAAGATTGACAGCTTACAATGCCCTGGTTTGGACAGCAGAAAATGTAAGTTGGATAACAAGCCTGGCTTTTGCAGGGTCAAACTCCACTCCTACTTCTATTCTGACTGAAGATGATTTAGCTCAGTTGGTAAGAGAGCCGCCCACCAATCACTAGGTTGTGATTTCAAATCATGGTAGGGAAATGTTAATTTTATATATAGGTTTGGTTTAATGTGATGTGATAGACAAACAGTGAAGTGTTTCCTCCCCTAAATTTGGTGAGGATTGTTCTTGTTGTTCTTGGTGTTATGGGGGAAAACAAAGTCAACTCCAACTTGGACTGGAGTTTGGCAATTCTAGCTGTGGATCACTATGCAACTAATTTGGATGCAAGTCAATATTGCTGGAAAGTGATTTCTTTTGTATAAGCAATCTGGAATTTTGGAACAACAATCCTAAGACAAATGATTTTTCATTTTTCAAGGAAGTATAGGATTACTATTGCTAAGTAAGTATCATGAGTTATTCCCCTTAGGTGGAAGAGTTCTTATCCACTTCTGGTAAGGGACGCTGTTTTACATTTTGGTCAACGAGCAGCCATATTGCATTGTGTTATTAGTAGATCAGGGAGCTCAAGAAGCCATATGTGTGTGTCGTGACCATGATCATTTTATGAATAAAGGACCTGTAAGTACATCTTCTGTTTGCATTTTTAATCTGTTAATATCTGTCATTAAACCAAGCTTACAATTATTATTATCAATTTTTGACTACTATTTACTGTATCTTAATTTTTCAGTTGTTTTTACCACACCTTAACTCAGGACGTCAATGTATGGTAGTGAGTTAACAACACAGACGGGAAATGAAAAAATAAGGTCCTGGTGACACTCAAAATCATGTACTTCTTGCCAGAGTGCAGCCTGGTTTAACGTAACAGCTGCTATACCAACTTAGCTACAAAAGCTTTAAATCTATTCTCCATCCTGATATCTGCTGCACCATGTTTGTTTTGGTTTATGTACGACTAGTATCGATAAATCAATTATTTTATTAAAGCCATTGAAGTTACTGTAGCTAAGTTAGTATAGCAGCTGGTACGTTAAACCAGGCTTCCCTCTGGCAAGAAGGATGCAAGTTCGAGTCTCATTGGGAGCTTATTCTTTATTTCCCACTGCACTGTTTACTCACTGCTATATAAAGGTAAATAGTAGTCAAAAACTAATAATAATCATATACAATGCTTCATCTAAATAAAACAAGCCTGGCCACTGCATGTTCAAACTCCACTCCTATTTCTATTCCTTTAAATTTTTATAGATATGTAAGACTTGTCAGTTTGGCTCAGTTGGTAAGAGACCCACCTATCTATCACTTGGTTTGTTAGTCACTCAATAGAAACGTCTTTTGGCAGTGTGCCGTGTTGAGCGTGATCAATTAACAAATTGGAAAAAGGGGTGATCAATGAATAAGTTACTTATCTCACCTTTTGTTGGGAAGTGATCACTAAAAAAGTCTGAATTTTCAAAAAATAAGCGTGAATGCTGCCAAACACAAACTAACAGATCAATTTAGGATAAACTTACAATGCAAATTGAACCCTCTGCTAAAAAGCTATTATGGGGTGAATTTAAAAGGGTTGATATGCCGCTAAAAAAATCAATCAATCATATATATCGACGAATTTATTTATTATATATACAGTACAAACATTACAATAAACATTTTCAGTTGGAATAGAAGTAACAGCAGCCAGGCTTGTTTTTTAAATTTTCCAATTCATAAATTAATTTATTTCATTCATTTCCATATACTGAAGCTTTCTTTTAGAAACCGTCAAAACTGTCAACACAGGTTTCTTCAGTTTTTAAGTTGGTCTGGCAGGCTTGCTGGCTGGCTATGTATCGCGCGTACAGGTCACACCAATGGTGCTAGGGGGCGGAATATTTAAACATTTACTCCTTATTATGTCTAGAAAAACGTTATTTTCTCAATTCACCCCTAAATAGGTTTTTAGTGGGGGTTCGATTTGCAATGTAATTTCATGCTAAATAGATCTCTTAGTTTGTGTCTGGCAGCATTCACGCTTGTTCTTTTTTTAGTGATCACTGCCCAACAAAAGGCGAGAGAAATGACATTCTTCGATTACCCCTTTTTTCAATTTTCAATTGATCACCCCAACGTGGCATGCTGCCAAAAGACGTTGGTCACATGACAGTTCCTACTGAGTGACTAATCAGACCTGTTTTAATAATAATTAACAATCAATAAGAGGTCAAGCATGCAGAGGAAATATTGCTATAGCATTTACGAAACAGGATGTCAAAAGAATTGTTACATAAATCAACTGAATGCCAAATCACGTCATGAAAGAACATATAACAGGCATAGAAGGAAATGTACTGTGATTAAATGTACAGTCATTTAGAAATCAATCACAGCGTAATCAAATGGTATTTTCACCTTTACCAACGATATAATAGTAAATAGAGTGAATAAAACATGTAAAAACATGATATGAATAATTAGAACTTCATGCCCTAATGAAAAGACAACACCGCAAAAATCAATGAAATTGTGGCAAAGACTTGCCAATTCAGAGATTGAAATGGCTGCATCGCTTGCATTTGCATCGGCAAAGGACCCAGTGCTGATGATGGCTCTTTTAAACCAAAAGCTGTCACAGTACATCTGGGATACTAACGCTTCACTCTTGCCACATAGGGGTCTTTCACCCGCTGTTCTGGCAGATAAAAAGGAGAAGCGACGGTTGAACGGAGAGTTGCGTTTGGGACTTGTACGACGCTGTTGTCAGTCCGAGGAGCTTAAGGAGTGTTGATCCAGGCGAACCGGTGACTGTCTAGGAGGTGTCCTGTTCGAGTTTTCATTCCGGTGTTGGAGTATTAGAGCTATCCAGTGACTGTTCGCACCGAACTGTGTCAGTGTTTTTCCCAATCCCTCTTTGCTCAGCTTTTGATGTGCACCTTAAATCTACAAGTTTGAAGTCCAATCGGAGGTGAAAATGATTATAGAATAAATTTTCAAAATATTATTGAAAATACTTTCTATAGTTTTGAGAAGGGTCATTAACATTCAA
>VCCN01004352.1:1218120-1228747 GCA_006491835.1 Architeuthis dux
AAATTATATCTATCTCTTGTATATTTATTTAACTAATATGTTATATAATAACCTACAAGCCCCCTGTATTTTTGTGTATTTCGGTATATTTTGATGTATTTCAGGTGGGGGTAAATTAACTTTTGAAAAGTTGCCAGGGGTAAAAGACGAAAAAGGCTGGGAACCCCTGCTCTCAAACTGGGAACAGAACCTCACACCTCTGAACCTACAGCCCAATGAGTCCTGAGCTACATTGAATATTGAATCCTTTTTGCTGTTACTGCTTGGGCAGATAAGGTGTCTATGGGAAATTAGTTTGCTCAATAACTTATTTATAAATTCTTTCTTTGTTAACCATTGCGGCATGCCAGTGATGAGACTATTTTTCGTGCTGGGCACCCAGGGTTTTGTAGAGTAAAGAAGTCCGACCTATGATTTGAGTATCAGAGCTTCTATGAGGAAGAGGTGGGCACTGGCTTGTTGAGGGTTAAATTTCTCTATATTAAAGGTTTCGTGAGAATGATAAGTGTGACTCCATTTGGGTACGGTCATGAACAAAGGAAATGAACAGCAACAAATGATAAATGAAAGAGATGACCATTTAGAAAGAAACGAACATTTCTTTATTCAAACTATGAAATTACTGTTTTTTTTATGTTTATGTGAATGTATGTGTATGACGGTGTGCAAATCGTGAAACAGTAGGAGCGCTATTAAGCACGTCTGGTCAGTAAGCTGGGCTGAGAGAAATAGACAGAATTCAAAGTTGGCACCCGTCACGTGATGGCTTCCTGGCCTCTGATTGGCTGCCATCACATGAGGATGCAAGGGGTGTCTGATTTACAGTGTGGAGAGTTCTTCTCACGGGGGACAACTCCCGCTTTGAATCACCACAATTCTTTGCTAGTAACCGATACCCAACTCTGCACCTCCCAAGATGTCAATATAATACTTGTAAAATTCTTGAATAACCATTCAATTAAAAGAATTGCTGCAGCTACATCCATTCCTAAGCTGTGCAACCAGAGGTCACAACAAGAAGCTACAAATTCAAACATCCACCGGGGACAGAAAGAACTTCTTCTCAGACAGATCCACTCCCATCTGGAACAAGCTATCAGATGCTGCAGTCTCTTCTCCAAACATAAACACATTTAAATCAAATCCACAGAATGTTTGATTATGAATTTTCAAACTAAATAATAAATCACAGAAGGACTCCATATGTTAACCTTACTAACCTAATATTTTCCTGCTTGAGATACAATACCTGTACTTGATTATTAAAATAAAGTAAAATTCAGTAAAATTTATGGGATAAAACTAAATGAAGAAACAGGTCAATAGAAACTGTCACATAACCAATGTCTTTTGGCAACATGCTGTGTTGGGGGTGATCAATTAAAATATTGGAAAAAGGGGTGATCAATGTAAACAAAAAACAGGCCTGAATGCTTCCAGACACAAACTAATGGACCAATTTAGCATAAACTTACATTGTAAATTGAACCCTCCACTAAAAATCAAAATTAAGATAAAAATTTAATTCAAACAGCCCTTTCTGGGGCCTACCAAGAAAGTATAAAACCACACTTTTCACACACCACATTAGTGACGAATGGCCGAGGTGCCAAGTGCCCAACACACCAGACACATCATTCGAGGTCAAACAATAAGCACAACGGACTACAAGAATCTTTGCCATTTAAATATTCATCTGATCAGAAGGCAACCGCCAAACTCTACTGCCTACTGCAATCCTTGCCACCCAACATACAGTATCGCCCATAAATAAGTACACCCCTACCACTATGTTATAGAAAGTTAATTTTTTTCTAAATCAAAGCAGGATTTTATTATTTCTAGTGGGACATTACACAATCATAATGGATATTATCAGGTATTATTTATGACCAAACTCTACAGCATTGAAACTGTTGCCAAAAATATTTTTTCGTAGTGTTGTACTCATCTTTGGATGGCAACATATTCATAAATTATTACAACTTCCAATTCTGGAGTGTATCAACCACGATTAACTATTATATAATTCAATAAACTACAGCAGAATAAAGATACAACCTACGTCAGAACATGACAACAGCAGCCGAAGACAAAATTACCATCCCACACAAGTATATAAGTTACAACAAGGATGAGATTTGTTTTCAAATAGTATGTTACATTGTATATAGTAAATACCAAAGGTGTATTCACCCTTATGTGAGAGAATCATATATATACAGTATCACCCATAAATAAGTACACCCCTTACACCACTATTTTGTAGGGCCCTGTCGGCTGGGACCTAGAATGCGCCGACTGCATCCCCTGCAGAGGGGTAGGATCCCCCCAACCAGGGGTCACCTTTTCTTTCACCAAAGTCGCAAGTCTCTAGTTAAAAAAGAATCTTTCACCAAAGTTGCAAGACTCTATTTAAGAAAAGTAACCTTTCACCAAAGTCGCAAGACTCTATTTAAAAAGAAAAATAACCTTTCACCAAAGTCACAAGACTCTACTTAAAAACAAATAACCGTTCACTAAAGTCGCAAGACTCTATTTTAAAAAGATTTTAAACTGATTTTGGCATTAAATGACCCATCAAGTGTTGATATGCTGCTAAACAAATCAATCAATCAATCAACTATTTTATAGAAAGTTAATTTTCTTCTAAACCAAATATAGCAGGATTTTATTATTTCTAGTGTAACATTACACAATCAAAACAGATATTATCAGTTATTATTTATGACCAAACTCTCCAGCATTGAAACTTTGTTGCCAAAAATATGAATATGTTGCCATCCAAAGATGAGTACAACACTACAAAAAAATATTTTTGGCCACAGAGTTTCAATGCTGTAGAATTTAGTCATAAATAATACCTGTTAATATCCATTTTGATTGTGTAATATTCCACTAGAAATAATAAAATACTGCTATGTTTGGTTTAGAAGACAATTAACTTTCTATAAAAAAGTTGTAGGGGTGTACTCATTTATGGGTGATACTGCACATCTTCTATTTGGCCAGTCTTTTGTTACTAAATTACCTCATCTTACAAAACATATAAAAAAGATTCCGGCAACACAAACATTGTTGAACTTAAAGAAAAGGCTATAAACTGAGTTCTCCATTAACTAACATTTTCAACACCCAGTCAACATTCACAATGAAAACTACAAACTTTACAATTATTGTACAAGGCAAATACAAGAACTGTGATTTGTTAAACATCACCTAAAGCAGTGTTTCCCAAACTGTTTTGGCTGTGACCCTGAATGCAGAATTCTTTTGGCCTGACAAGCCTTAGGGCAGAAACATAATTTCAGTGTTAGAAACAAACCGTCAACCAAAACTGTCAACATAAGTGTTTAACTTTTTTCTTTTTAAAACACTTTTAAAAGAATATTTAATCCAACTTTTAAATAGAGACATAATTAAAATTGAATAATTTTTATGTAAAGATAATCTGAAACCAATTTAGACTATTGTATTTATCTTTGTTGTTATACATTCAATACATTGGATGAATAACAACAAAGATAAATACAATAGTCTAAATTGGTTTCAGATTATCTTTACATAAAAATTATTCAATTTTAATTATGTCTCTATTTAAATGAATGAATGACTTGGCTCTGCGAACAGAGATTGGCAATGAGTTTTCCGTGACTTTTCAAGTCCTAGGTCAGCAGTGCCTGAACGGATGTCTCTATTTACAATACCTCTAAACTGTCCACTATATAATTCTAAATGAGCTCATTAAACCACGGCCCACAGGCCAAATCTGCCTGCGGCTTCATTTCATCCAGCCCGTTAACTTCATTGAATATGTGACGTTGCATTAAAATTGTTTTCCTTATCTATCTTTCATTTGCGAACAATATAAATAAAGCAAAAGTCTCATTTTTGCATTGGCCTCAAATGACTCAATGTTTTATAGCTAAAACACGACACATTCTTGTTGTTCTATTAATACACACACAATTTGAACCCCAATTTAACAATATTTTGTCCCCAAAGAAGAATTTCATAGTTCTCATTGCTTGATAGTACATGGAAGTTTATGTAGGTGTATACTCCTATAATGAAAAATGGGCAAAGTAGGACGACTTAACTGTCAAAAATGGATTGTATCATAAGAACTGATTTGACCAATCACCGTTAAAGAAGCTAACATTTTTTACTTTTGTACTAAGCTGGTACGGGACTGTTTGAGTTTTAGTAAAAAATGATTATTTTTTTTTTTTATTAAATCAAGTATTGTAAACCATTGTTATTAATTTTTTACTATTATTTACATTCATCCTAATTTTTAGTTTGTTTAATCACAATTTCAGTAAGGCCGGCACCGGCAGTGTTATCATTTTGGTTTTAGTAAAAAAAAGCGATTGATTATTTTATTATTTAATTTTTATTTAGACAAAGTATTGTAAACCATTTTTATTAATTTTTAACTATTTACCTTCATCTTAACTTTTAGTTGTTTTTTTTAATTACAATTCAACTTGGTTCTAGTAAAAATGCTATTATTATTCATTCATTGTAAACCATTTTACACATTGAGATTTTTTTAAAAACTAATAAAAATTAAGATGAGTGTAAATAGCAGTTAAAAATTAATAAAAATGGTTTACAATACTTGATTTAATAAAAAGAATAAAATAACAGAATCATTTTTTATTAAAACTCAAACAGTCGTTGCCGTGCCAGCTTAGTATGAAAATAAAGTCCTTATGATGCAATCCATTTTTGACGGTTAAGTCGTCCAACTTTGCCAAAAAATAAACATTGAAATAATTTTTTTAAAAAAGCCTGACTGATCATTGTATCATATTTATTGGCTTTGGCCCGCAAGACATAAAAACATTTCTAATCTGGCCTGCCACCAAAAAAGTTGTCTGCTGTTGGTGATAGATGGAGTTTATCTGATTTGAAAGGCTTTTCTTATTCTTCTTGTAAGTTTTGTGATCCAATGTGCAGAATGGTTCTACAGTTTATTTGATGAGTCTTCTATTAAAGGCTTTGCAGCCTTTTGGCGAAGATCAAAGTGTAGTATCTGTTCTTTGAAACCGCCATGGCCTTGAAGTTCAGAGAAACACGGCCCGTATGGGGTCCTGTGGCATGCTCGGATATTGTCCTGGGAGAAGTTGTGCAGGATATCTTGGCTGTGGCTGATAACACGCTAAGATCAAAGTGAATTATCTGCACTTCGAGACCACCATGGCCTCGAAGTTCGGAGAAACACGGCCCTTCGGGGGTCCTGTGGCATGTTCGAGTATCTTCAGATACCTGGGAGAAGTTGCACAGGATATCTTGGTCAGCTGGTCACGATCCCCATTAGCACACTTGGGATCTGTCCTGAGGAGCTTTTGGACCCATCCCAGTCCTCGTGGCATTTGTCTCAGTGACAGGGATTTGGGATTCTCCCCCCTCAGGTCTCTAGGCACGGGGACATGGGATCTCCCCCCCCCCTCTGCATGTTCACGTGCAGGCCGACCCCACATTAAAAAGACTTCTTTGCCGCTGTGGGGAGGCGAATAAAGAAAAAGATCAAAGTGTAGTATCTCTTCTTCGAAATCGCCATAGCCTCGAAGTTAAGAGAACCACGGCCCTTCGGGGGTCCTTGTGGCATGCTTGGGTATCGTCCTGGGAGAAGTTGCACAGGATATCTTGGCCAGCTGGTCGGGAGACGATCACCATTAGCATGATTCATCCTGAGAAGCTTTTGGGATCACCACCCCTCTTATCCCGGTCCTCGTGGCATTTGTCTCAGTGACAGGTATTTGGGATTCTCCCCCCTCAAGTCTCTAGTCGCGGGGACATGGGATCCCCCTCCACCTACCCCTACTGAATTTGGCACTAAATGACCCATCAAGGATCGATGTGCCGTCAAACAAAACAAACAAACAAAAAAACTTCTATTAAAAAAAAAAGAATGATTCCCTAAGTGCATAAGTAAAAACCACACGATTATTACACTACTAGTTATTCCCAGTGAAAAAATTCACGGTTATGCAGGTCTAATCTCCTGGGCCTATATTTGAGGTACTTATTTCTAATCTGGACAAAAAAAAATGCAGAAGGAATAGACAAAAGAGGAGAGTTACTGGTTTAAGAAACCAGGGTGGCATTCTAAGAAATGGACCAAGATGAAAAGAAAGGCAGAGATTTACGTGTCATTGATGACACGGGCTGTGCCTCTGGTTGTAAAACCCAGGGCCAAAATAAGTGAAGAGGCTTGTTTACATGGTGTTTTATAGGAAGCCGCTGACGTCACGGAAAAGGGGAACTATAATTGGTTTTGTATTTCATATTATCTGGACTCTTTTTATCGAAGTGAAAACCAGCCTGATGTTCGAATCCATATTTTCGTATTTAAGACTATTTGGCTGCTACACAGGTATTCCCCACTATCCAAAAGTAGAGCATTCCTATAAAAGCCCTTCGTAAGCCGAAATGGTATAAAACGAAGAAGCAATTACCATTAATTTATATACGGGTAACATTTTGAGCGTCCCCAAACCAAAAAAATGGTGAGGCTGAGTCATTACAGGTTGTGGCGGTGCTTATGCACTTATGGAATCATATATATAATATCTAGAAAAAACTTTCGTTTTTTTTTAAATTCCCCCCCAGGTTTTCAATGGGGGTTCAATTTACAATGTAAGTTTATGCTAAATGTCCCTTAGTTTGTGTCTGGCAGTGTTTACACTTGTTTTTTAAAATTCAAAATGTATATTTTTTATAATTTTATAATATTCAAATTTCTTAAATGATTTGAAATATACTTTTAACTTTTAGTAGGTGCCAAATTTTTCTTTTTTTAATGATCACCGCCCAACAGAGGGCAAGAGAAGTAACTTATTCATTGATCATCCCTTTTTATACAATTTTTTGATTGATCACCCCCAACATGACATTGGTTGCATGATGGTTTCTATTGAGTGACTAACCAGACCTGCATTGATAACTTTTTACTCAAAAGTCAATAGACAAAAACTTTTTTATACCAAGAAATGAGCATCTGAGATAAACTCCAAGGTTTACTCATGTGCCAGTAAACTAGAAGACTGTGCTATTGGCGTAGCGGTAACGGAGGGGACAATGGAATTGGTGACCTGAGTTCAAACTCCAGTCGAGGCTGTTTATGTTCACTTTACACAAATGACCTTGGGAAATGAATCTATCTCTTCTCTTGCCAGCTATGGGTAAAATAGCAGGGCAGATAGGGTGCTCTAACCCTGGGAAGGCAACCAGTCTAGAAGCAGGACAACTCTGATTCCAAATCAGGGAGTGGAGCTCTCTTAAGGCTGTTTGACGCCCAATTTGATGTCCTTCCGGCAGTTCCTGCAGCCAAGCTGATGCCAGACGTGTCACTCTCTGCTTTCTTCTGGACTACATCAGCAAGTCCAAGAGGGGGGATTCTGAAGACTGGGCATCCCAGGATTTGCATACACTTCGATTATGTTGTTCCATTGTCTGTAGAGACAAAACGGAGGCCACTCAGTAAACTAGAATTTTACAAATATCATTTTCGATAACACAATAATTTCTCTCTTTTAACCTTTAATACTCATTCGTTTACAAGGGCAACAAGATTTTGTGCACTTAGTAAATTTGAAATCCTGTAACTTGTCTGTTCATGTATGACTGAAACTGACATGAAATTCAAACATTTGGCGAACAAAATCATCTACAAAGTGCTAAAGATTAAAAATAGATATTGATTTTATTAGAATGAACTTTCTCTAATTTCTGTCTGAATTTCTGGGATGAGGAATTATCATTATCATACACTGATTAATTTTAACTGTTATCCTCATCTTGGTTCTTATAGTCACAATGTTTTGGCGGCTGTACCCTCCAGCTTTCTTCAGGTATCTGTACAAGGTATAGCTGCTGAAACAGTGACCTTTCACTTAGTGAACCCAGATTGTCAAAACCTAGAATGTCACATCCTTCATACCGAAACCTATTTTGTCAAAAGTAACTTAATGATAAGTACTAAATCAGAATTTGTCAATGATTTTGTGTAAAAATATTGGTGCTGTGTCTGAAGTTACATAGTCTCTGTACAATTCTCTTATCCTATTTGATAGTTAGGGTTAGGGTTTACCTATAGATGTGTTTACAAGTCGATATTGTATCATATTTGATACTTTATATGATTGTCGACAAACTGGATGCAACATAGTAAGAACTGACACAGAGGTTTTCGACAAACTGCACATGAACCGGTGAAATATTGTGACTTTAACAACCAAAATGAGGAAAACAGTTAAAATAAACCAGAGTATAATAATATTTAGACCATAATTGATGATTAAAAGCATTGTTTGAGGAAATACCAATTCTAGTGTTCTATGTAAATTAAGCATGCTTTCGGTTTAATTACTTTTTTTATAAATATTCCAATCTTTAAAATGATTAGAATAATTTTCAAGTTTTTTTAATTTGAATGACTAATTAAAAAATTGAATTTCCTTTTGGGAAAAAAAACACTTTTAAAAGTATATTTAAGCCGACTTTTAAAAAAAACAAGAGTAGAGAGTTCATATTTTTTAAAACTAAACTAATATAAGTCAGAATGCAATAAAGAACTTAGTGTAGAAACTTAATAATTCATCTTATTTTTACTTTTACTTTCCAACTTTAAATTATTTTTTTGTAAATACAATTGAAGAGAGCTTCCTAAGTTAAATAGGTCACACACTAAGTATATCAACCAATCAAAGCGCTCAATTCGTATTATAATTTCGGTATTGACCAATCAGCGTACCGCTCTGAAGGTCGTATCTCACGAGCCGAACTGTTTAAGTTGTCGTTGCAAGAAATCCGCATGTTTGACGCAGCGTTTTCTGCTTGAAAATTCATTAAAAATTAAGATTAAACCCGAAAGCTCACAAGCCTATTTCTTAATCTGTCTAACGACGTGCCTCTTTTATTTGCAGATGTTGTTTTTCCTGTATAAAACTCCTCATTTGTTTACAGACTATGCGTATTCATGGCTATAGGGCTATTTTCAGACTACACTGGAAGCATTTATTATGTAGGGGTTTCTACCTTCAACTCAAGGGCTTGAGTAAGCAATCGCTGGAACTACTTCCAGTTAGTCAGCTACGGGTTTTGAGTTTAAATTTATTTTTCAACATTTTATTTACCCACTAATATTTGTCAAATTTCACTCCAGTGCAGTACAAAATGGCTGTAAATCGAATTTTTTCGAAGTAGTAAGTGTTTTTAATCGTTGTTGATGTAAACTCGATTCTTTGGCGGAGGAATGTCTTGTACGACTGCGCGGTGTGATAAGCACATAAACGAAAGTCATCAAAGTTCACTATTTTCTAAGTAATACTTTTGTTGTTTATGTCCGAAATTGTAAATTAGGGGTGCTCTTCCTAGTTATGCTATAGTTACAATTTTCTAAAAATGCCTAAACATTGAATAAATGGCCTGGAAAGTTGAGGCGCCTCTCTGAGCCTTAGTGCAGGCGGTGCTTTGTCCTAGTCACGCTAATAAATAAATCCGCATAAATTTACACGCAGCTTATGGCGGCCATTTTTACTGGACAACTATTCACGTACGAAAAATTATGAGTCGCTTTTCGGAAAAGAAATGACCCGAATTTTAAAACAAGGTAAGCCCCCGAATCACTAGGAAACATAGTAGCACTCTTAAAATACGCGACTTTGAAAGATAATCGCACGGGTATATGTAAACCCCCCCCCACGAAAATCGTAAAAATTTGACTCCGATTTTTTTCTCCCCCAACTTTTTATATTTTTCTCTCCTGAACTTCTCTCTTCGAAATGTCGGTTAAAATACTGATTTCTTTAGTTATATTTTTTTGGTAAGATCGATGATTTACTGTTGTTTACTATCGGGGATTTGTGTGTTTGTCTTGTTTTGATGAAATAGAAGTTCTGAAGTTTTCCTAAAGTCGTCGTACGAGACGCATGCGTCTGTTTTTCAGTGTTTCTCGATTTTTAGAAACTCTTTAACAATTTTGTCTTTTCTTTTAATAAAAAAAACATTTTATTTACATCATTTATTCACGTCACGATTTAAATCGATCATTTATTTACTCAATTCCTGCCTCTAAGTGTTCGTAGTCTTTGTAACGATTAAAAAATAGTTCAAGTTTCGATTCGGTCTTTATTTATTTATATATCAAATAGAAATGCCTCTTATAGGCATCTCCGTATTATACAGTTTACATTAAAAAAATACTTATTTAATCTTAAAATATATATTAATAAAGTAATCAAAATGTATGAAATTTAATAAAAATCACAAGTTTATCAGTAGAAACGTTTAAATTTAAAATAGTTTGAGTTTCGATTCGGTCTTTTTAGAATCGTGTTTATTTATTATATAAAAATGCCTCACCTCCGTATATTTACATACAAAAATACTTATTTAATCTTAAAATATACATTAATAAAGTAATAAAAATGTATAAAACTTAATGAAAATCACTAGTTTATCAGTAGAAACGTCTAAATTAAAAATTTATTTGAGTTTTTGGTCTTTTAGAATCGTGTTTATTTATTATATATAAAAATGCCTCACCTCCGTATACTATTTATTTACATTAAAAAATACTTATTCAACCTTAAAATAAAGATTTAATGAAAATAAA
>VCCN01004352.1:1229506-1240172 GCA_006491835.1 Architeuthis dux
ATCTTATCTTAGTCAATCGTCTTGAATGTTGCTATATACATTTTTTGTTTACATTTGGTCACCCTAAGCAAGACCTTTCGGCCACTTCACACATCAGATGGTTAGTAAAAAGGGACTTATTTAAGAATTAAATCCAGTAAAACGAACAAAAAAAATGTTAAAATTGTAAAGTTAGAAACACTAAAACATATTTGTTTTGTTAGTGATTGTTTATGATTCACCTTTTGTTGATATTTGTTTATTGTTTATCTCTGACAGTGTCCTCGACATTTACATATTTCTTAAACTTTATTTATATAAGAAGTATTTGTTTTCGTAGTCATTTTAAAAATAAAACAATTATAATCTACGGAGTTTCTGTATAATTCTTTTTTTTTACTATAACGTTACACCGACTTTACCACATGGTTGTGATTGCTTTTTTGTGTACTTAAAAAATGCCCCATGTGGACAATAAGCTTTCTCTTTTAGTCCCGAAATAGATGTATTTTATTAAAATAATGATCAGGTATATCTAAGGAAGACATGTAACTTCTTGAAAATAATTTTTTCTGTGAAAACTTTTTATTTTTCTTTGTAAATAGCACAATTGTCATAGTTTCCTTTTCATACCGGAAGTTGCCCCAAACTTTCCCATCTTGCAATACTCTTCCGTCGTAAACTAGACATCATTAAGAAAATATGGAAAATATTTATTAAAAACTCCGTCCGATTATTAATTATCTCGTCCAACTAATTAATACTGGTTTATATTACTCTATATCGTCTGTTTTTAAGTGATAAATTGGAGTTAGGCAATTATTTTCACTGTTTTCATACACCGGAAGTCACCACTCTAGTTCATTCTCATGATGTTAAGGAAGTTCTTTCCTTTGTAATAATAATAACTAAGACCTCTACATACAAAATCGCTTTACTTTTTAAAATTTTCAAATGAAAAATAGTATGTAATTAAAGTGATTCAGGTAGACTTTTTGTTTAGAAACTGTAAGATCCATAATCTTAGTCTTCCTAACTGGTATTTATTTTTAAACAAACAAAAAGTGCTTCACCAGTACATGTGGTAAGTGTTGTTTTATACACCAACTTCAAACTTTAGGCTCATTCGGTCTCAAATTTCTAATTCTTTTCTCTATACTAATTTTAAAACAACAGAATAGTCATTATTTATTCATACTGTGTGGAATATAAAATTGTTTAGATATAACTTTTTTCCTTGTCGTGTCAAAACAGTTAAATTATCCAGAAGTTATTCTACGACTAGGATCTAAACACGTTTTCCAATGTTTTCGTAACTATTTTGATGTTTTTTCTCAATGAATTCGTATGTGTTTGTAAATTGTTTACTACTCGCTTTATTTTGATATAATTAAGTTTCCTTTGAAAGATAATTGTCTTGTGTATCTTCAACGTAAATAGACTGAACTTCATTCGTATTATAATCTAGCCAATTTATTAGACTGCATGTACATATGTGCAAATTCAATATTTACTTTTTGAAGTGAAATGCTACGATTTTCATTGCAAGATTCGTGTACATTCAAATTTACTTTGATCTTTTGAAATTTAATACACTAAATTATTCAGATGTGGTGAATGTTAATTAATTCCCTCATTAATAAGTTCACTTAATCACATTTAATTGTGAACTTTAGCCGGTGGTGTTTTTCCTATATAAATATCAATATTTTCCCCATATTTCTTCAGGCATTTTATTTAAAATTTCGCCCATTTTTCAATGTAAACATTAATTTTACTTCAAACACATGATACCCGACAGGTCATTATGTTGACGATAAAACAAAGGCAGTTACACATCCAATAGCTTATTAAAGCACCCCTTATACCCGCCTAAATAATCCATCAATTTAAATCAAATAGTGGTCATTTGGATTTTCGTCTTGCTTAATTTGTGGCTTAAATCGCTGATAGTGTACAATGGGTTAATCTTTTTTTTTGTTATTCTTTCACTGTTTATCTGCTCTTGTATCTACTTATCCCATTATCTGAGTTTCAGTTTCACACCCAAGATTCACTGGGAGTGTCATCAGTAGTTTAAATTCTTTGCGTTTCTTCCACGTAAGATTTAAAAATAAATTATGACTTAATTGTTTTGATTCGCTTTCTATAAATAAATAAGCTTAAAACCTTATTTTTACATACAGTATTGTTTAAAGTCTGAATTGAAAATTTATTGAAAAAAATCCCTGATAGAAATGTTAGTGTTTAAATAAA
Source organism: Architeuthis dux (assembly GCA_006491835.1). Lineage (NCBI taxonomy): Eukaryota > Metazoa > Mollusca > Cephalopoda > Oegopsida > Architeuthidae > Architeuthis > Architeuthis dux. The sequence continues at coordinate 1,231,742 of VCCN01004352.1, forward strand.
AACTTTTTTGAAAAAGATGTAAATTCCTTTTCAAATTATTAAAAACATTTTAAAATGATTAAATATATTTATATATTTTACAAAAACTCAAATTAGAATTTATTCATTTGAGATTAATATATCTTTTAAAATGAATTATTGGCATATAGATATATTTTCTAAATGCATATATCTTTCTTTTATTAATGTTTTCAGCTGTATTATCTTGACCCTCAAGTAGCCGATTGTTTAACTTGCGAACAATTTATAATGAATCCAGTACTCCAGTGGCATATTTGATCATGTTACATTCATACCATAAAGGTAAAAGAAGTGCTGTTACAATGCCAGTGATAATTAGATATTTTTCTTTTAGCACTATTCAAACCATTACTATCAGTATATTACAACCATTGTTTACAACTTGGCTGGCAACTCTGGAAGATCTGGCAGCCAACAGAGCTCAGTGAAAACAGTGCATCAGGAACGTACGTGACAGTTGACAGCTATGGCCAAGCTGATAACAGTGATAGAAAGCTTGAAAGAATTGTAATTGATTGTGAGATATCAAAGATGTAAATAACCAAATACAGGTAAAGCTCCTATTTTGCACAGATGCGTTCCAAGAAAATGGACAATCGGGAACAATAACAGGTGAAGCTCCTACTTTGGACTATAATCATCCAAAGTAGGGGCGGACCAAGTAGGAGCTTCACCTGTATATAGGTTACATTGGGATTGCATAACAATGTTGCCTCACAGTCCTTCATTTGACACAAATATTCAAGTGATTTAGGATCATTTGTCTTTAAGTTGATGGTTTATTTGGCCTTTGTTTATATTACATGTCTCCACATTTCTCTATAAAATTTAGTTGTGAAGTTATATTCAAAAAATTTAAATTAATGATTTTGAAAATTGAAGACTCTTTTCATGCTGTTTACATTGAAGAATTTGAGAGTAATTGAAAGCTATGAAGGTAGTTCCTTCAGACTGGTCTACACAGCAGAGATATAGGGTGGTTGGATGATTCACAACATTCCAATTCATCATTTAGTAATGTATACAGGTATCCCCTACTTTTAGAAAGTTAACTTTTATGCCACATTTTCATTTTTACGGAAGTGAAGATCGTATTCAGTGTTTTGGGGGGCTTTTTTTCTTTTTTTTTTTACAATAACAAGTACCCTCCTCCTTTCTCTCCTACATCCCAGGCTCCTGTACCTCCCTCCATCTTCAATGACTGCCTAACATACCATCATCACCATTTTTTTGATCTGGGAATGCTCAAAAAAAATTTCCCATATAAATTAATGGTAATTGCTTCTTCACAAACAAATTTAGTAACTAAAATCAATGGTAATTTCTTGTTTTTCATGTTTACGTGATTTCTTTTTCTTGTGGAGCATAAGGCCGTATTGCGGTTTCAGTAGCAAGTGGGTTTTATGGGATGGAGTTGCTAGCCACACACCTGAGTTGGACGGCCTAATGGGGATGAAGGCTCCAACTGCCCTGCTATTTACCCATAGCTAGATGAAGTGGATTCATGCCTTTTCCAAGTGCATTAGTGCAAAGTGGGCATAAGCAGCCTTAGCCTAGACTTGAACTTGGTTCGTCAATTCTGTTTTCCAAGATTGTAACCGCTACACCACACCTGTTTAAGTGATATTCATCATCATCATATTTGATGATCTAGACACTGTATGCCTTTAGAGAGTCTTTACATATGCTGATACAGAATAATAAATTGTTTATCTTGTGAGTATTGAAGTTTGATATTAAGAGAGAGTATATAAAATTCATGTCTTCATTCATGTCTCAATGATTTTAAGATATGAGCGCAATGACTATATTACGATTAACCCATTGAACACTGACAACCAGGAGCCCAGGCAACCAACACTCATTCAGCTTATGGACAGAGGTCCGCGATTCTGGGAACCACGAAAGCTCGCATTTTTTTTGTGGTTCCCAGAATGATCAGACACTGCAAATATAACATTTGCAGTGTCTGATCATTGTCCCTAGGTCACGATTCCTGGGGGGGATGGTCAGAACGTATCAATGTTTGTAAACAAAACACATGTGTCAGCGGCCACCCATGTTCTAAGAATTAAATGCTGCAGAATTACTCGAGTACAGTTTGAAGAAATGGTGCTGTTGGGGTTTGAGGTAAATAAAAGGGATGATTCACAAATATTTGTTTCTATTTGACTTCAGACCTAACCATATAATGGTTTTAAGGGAGAGGTTATAAGACTTTGAAGTCTGCCATGGATTATCATTTTGTTGCTGCCTCTGTTTCTTTTAAGGTTTTTAATATTTATACCCGTCTTAAAACTTTGAGATAAAGCTGTGTTTAATGTTTTCATGTATGCATACTTATATATCTGCATCTAATACATGAAATATGTGTAGTGGAGATACTGATAATCCAAAGAATCGTATCGTGTGTGCCCTGTGCATGAAAAGCCAGAAGAGTCAATATAGGAACAGCCATGGCTTTGTCACCCGGGTGTTCGATGTTGCTAGCAATCAGTCACCCGGATGTCAGCTAATAGGTTATAAAAGCCACACCTCAGTAGTGACAAATTAGTGGAGACCATCTTGGCTAGGTGTTAAGAGGTGGAGGAGAGACTTTGGTAGTCAACGAACAACGGAGGCGGTGTCCAATCACAGAGTACATTGCGAGAATTTGTTCCGTGGTGACGTGTGTGCTACTTTTTTACTTGGTGAATTTTCTCAACGAGCATGTGTCGTTGTACGCAAACTACATACATCAACACAATATGTTAACTCTTTCAAGACTCCTAGGATATATATATCCTGAAGTTTCTATGACTGCTGGGATATATATGTCCCGTAGATCTCTCTTAGTCTCCTGGGACATTTTAATTCAGGCATTAAGCATTTTAATAGGTTAGTCTTGAAAAGGTTATCTAACAGTCTACCGTTAGACTCTAGGCATTTATTTTAATGCTTACATATTCCTCTAATACCGCTATAACAAAATGTATCCTGTTATAAATCAAAGTAGCTCTTCTGGCTACATATGTACCTGCCTAGTAAGATTTATACGTATGTCTGTCATTATGCTAAACAGCATCAACAAAAATAGAAGTAAACTTTTCTATATTTATCTCAAGTTTGTATGAACTGTCAGATTGTGTCAAGGATGATATCTGTTGTCTTTCATATTGCAAAACTCGTATGTAGCGAAATAGTTTGTATTATTTTAACCTAATCAAGAATAATTAATTTAAAAATGCTACGGGATGGGAATAAGTCGAGGCCTACCATATAATATATTTATGGTCGGCCTTGGAATAAGTTCAGTCATGGGAATATCTGAATTTTTTAAATATTTTAGTAAGACTCTGGATTGTACAACCAATAAACTATGAAAATGAAAATTATTTTCAATTTCAGTGTTCTGGACGTTATAAATGTTAAAATTCTAAAACTATAAAAAAAATGTTAAAAAATTTTTGAATTTTAAAATCAATGTTTTTATGAACGTAGTTCCGTCTTGTGTATGTTTTCTGATGCACATGTTACGGCTGTTTAGGCCATTTTCAACATCTCCTGGATTGTAATGTTTCTTTGTGTTAGTAATAACTTTTATCAAACTTAGAGAATTTATACATTGATACAGGTATTCCACGCTTTGTGAAAGTTGGCCACTTTGCTTTTATGAAAGATCTCAAGACATCACAGCTTTGTACTCTGAGCATCTGTGCTTTAATCTCGTTTTATTTTCTGCATCCGTTAGCAAGATGTGTCCTAAGGGAGCTCGTAAGGGTGTCACACAAACTGGCAGCCTAAGATTATTTTGGGGGTTTGCGAATACTCCAGGACTCCAGACTAACTTTTTTCACCACTGCCCCGAAAAACAATTTTAACCATCCCGAAGGAAATGTAAATGGTCCCAAAATCAAAATGTTGTATCTTTACTTTGTTATTATCATCTATAGCTGTTCGTTGTTAGTAGCATAATAATGGTGTTTTTATTATGCTACTAACAACTATAGATGATAATAACAGAGTAAAGAAACAGTTTGATTTGGGGACCATTTACATTTCCTTTGGGATGGTGGTGAAAAAAGTTAGTCTGGAGCCTTGCCATATATATTTCCGTGGATAAGACGACACTTGATGCATCCAAAAAACGCCACAAAAATGGGGTCGTCCTATAGGCCAGATACAAAAACAGTGAGCTAGAAGCCTGAAATTGGGGTCTCATCTTATCTGAAGGTTGCCTTGTCTGCCCAAAATATATAGTAATACTTACTCCTTGTTTTAATCAAATAACCATAGACATCTTTGTTGTATACTTAAAAGTTATTTGAACTGTACACACCAAAAGTAAGTTTCATAATTTCTCTTATAAATCTTTATCTTCATCCATTGATGATAGATGCTTGTTAACTTAGTCTCTGGCACAGAGCCGCAATAATGAGGCACTTAGTAAGGAGCAAACTCATTGGCCAGTTATTTACTCTGTTTAGATTGGCCTTGCACATGACTACAGTAGTGGGGCACCCAGTGAGGATTTAACTCATTACACTAGTAAGTTGGTTTGCAAGAAAAGCTTGCTTAACATCATGCTTGGTGGGTGCCCTGATATAGTATATTTACTCTATATGACAGACTATAAAATGGTTTACAAGGATATTTGGAGGACTACCGCTCACTGCAACTCCTCCAAGACCCATAACTGACCGTATCTAGCTTCGGTAGACGTGCCATAGTGATAATAGCAGCACATTGGATGCCGTGTAATATTTGTATAGTTTTGTTTGTTGAATTGAATGTCTGTCTTATATACTGGCAATTGTGCCTGAAAACTTACTGCTGAATCCAGATTGCAAGGGTTGGCTAATTAGGCATTGTCAACAATATAATTGTATCTATTTGTAAGAAAGTATGTAATTTTGTGTAAACAGCATTAAAATTCATACTTGCATGAAAAAGAATTGGTGTCTGTTTTAGAACTTGTAGTTGACGACTGATATTCAAAATAAGTTTGAGTTATTTTTAATCACTGCTACCCACAACACAGGTTTAAACACTGTTGTTGGGTTTGGGTTATTCATGTGTTCTGACATTTATATGTACCTATCTATTTTTCCGGTCTTTGCCCAGCCCTAACTGTTCATAGTAGAAACTTGAAATTCAAAATTTGGACTTTTTAGTGCTTAAGGTAAAATGAAGCATATATAGTAGTCCTACTTGTGTTTTTATTTATACCTGGTATTTAATTGATTTAAAAAAAAAAATATTAATGCTCACCTGAAATGTAATGTAGAGATGAAGTTTTTGGCATTTATCTTTTGAAAATTCATTTCTCTATTTATGGATATAAATATGAGTCCAAATTTTGACATTTTTACAGGTTTTTATCTTATCTGGGAAAAACACTCTCATATTGATTTGAGTGTTTTCAAGTACAAATGATTAGCCATAATACTTATCAAATAACTTTATTATCTTTATAAAAGCATATTCAATATAATAAATAGTGATTGTTACATAAAATCAAAAGAAACTATGTTTTATACAGTTCTATTTCTTTAATCCGGCAACCTTGGAACATGGCCATTGCTGAAAATGCCGGAAAACTGAATTATTATTTTTTCATACTATTACATAATAAATTTTAGCAGTTTATCGATATTTAATGATTTTTCTAATAGCGTGGAAAATAGAACAATATATTTTTAATATTTACGTAATATTAATTATAATAATTGAAAATTATTTGTTTGCTTATGATTTTCAATTGGCTGTATTAAAAATAAATTATAAGATTCAGAAAAAATTAATAAATACATATCTAATTTTATGCTAAAATAAACATCGAAAGTTGTTGAATTTAGATTTCTTCATTTTGGTTTCAAACCACTGTTAGGTTTTTACACATTCGGTTTGACGAATCCATTTATAAATGGCTAAATTACAGTTCAAGCTGCACTTGAATCAGAGAACTCTAGTGACAGGTCTACAAACTAATGGCACCATGGGCGTTATTAGATCACAGAGCACAGGATTGAATAGGTATAACCTGTATTTCATAATGACTTAACTTTAGATTATTTGTTTCTTATTTATTAGTGGACTAAACCAGCGGTCTCCAACCTTGTTTCACAATACAAACCCCAAATATTACTGAGAGACTTAGAAAGAACCCATAAACTTGATAATAGAAAGTATGTATATATATGTCACCTCTTTTCATTTTCCTTTAGCGGCCTAAATCATGTAACTAAATAAACGAGCGCTGTGCTGGGATCGAACCTGCATCCCTAGCATAAAATTAGACATGTATTTATTAATTTTTAACAACCAATTAAAAAGTATAAGCTAACAAATAATTTTCATTTGTTGTTGTTATTATTATAATATATTTGGAAAGATTACAACTATCGAAGCCTCTTTGAGTGGTTCAATTTGAAACTGTTTGACCAATCAAAAATAATTTAATAATGCTCACGCCTACAAAACACTTGCATGATATTCACGTTCTAACATGTTAAGAAGTTGAAAATGGCCTAAACAGCCATAAAATGTACATCGGAAGACCTACACCAATACACAAGACGGAATTACATTCATAAAAATGTTAATTTTGAAGTTTTAGAATTTTAATATTTAGAATGTCTAGAACAGTGGTCTCCAATCTTTTTCACGATACGAACCCCAAATATTATGGAGACTTAAACTTGATAATGTGTTATTAATGTTTTACCTAATAATATATGTGCACATCTTTTCATTTTCCTTTTATTAAAAACTATACCATTTCATAAAAATAGCATTCTGTAAATTAATAATAAAAGTTAATATTAACAATCTCCGGAGAGCAGAAATGGTTTGACAATGAAACAAAATGTTTTATGTAATATTAATGTTTTACCTAGTATTAACAATTTTGATCAAGCTTCTGTCAAACCTTACTAATGAACCCTGTCTGAACGCCTTATTTTCACGAACCTCAAAAATATTTTCACGCTCCTTTAGGTTTGTATGAACCCAGGTTGGTGACCACTGGACTAGAATCTGAAAGAAGCCTGTTTCAGTTGATAAGCCTTCAATATATGATAGTGATGTGTAGTGTCAAATGAAATCTTAGTTACAGTTGATGTGCATGGTTGTTAGTAGCTGTGATATTCTATATGCGTCTCTGCAATTGTTATCAGTATTAAACAATGTTGCTTTGTCATTGTAGTGAAACAATAGCATCAGACAGGTCATTGCCATCTTTGAGTTAACTTTTAGTCAGTATCTGAATCTTTGTGGGTGTGTCTGTTATAAGTTGCCTTTTTATACAAACTAGGGCAGTGCCACTTTCCGAAGGTGCATGTTCGGAAGACTTTATGGGCTGTGGAGCAGCCTGCCATAATTGTCATATAAAATAGTTTTTCCAACCGTCATATGAAACTACAGCTTCAAAGTGTTTTGGTTGCTTCTCTTCAGTGTTGCCAATTTAGATATTTTATATCTAAATTTAGATAATTCTAAAGAGCGGACGTCAAGGGAGATAATTTATTGAAACTATGAAAGATCTATTAATCTTTAATTTTTTTTTTGTTTGTTTTATTAGATTTCTCGAACTGCTGATCCCCAAAACTTCAAACTCAACACTTCACTGCTTTGTGTGCCGACAAATATATCTGGCGAATGTCAACTTCGTACAATAGCAGTTGTTGAGCAATCGCGGCGTGTACACACAGATTTCTTCAATTGTAGTTGGATATTACACATTAAAAATGATGCTCTTGTTATTTTGTCTATAACTTTGAGAAGAGTCATTAACATTCCAACTTTTGTTTGGACAATCGAAACTCTTATCTTTGTCAACATGTTTTGGTCCATCCATTCCTCAGCCCTTGTCAGGTATAATTCAAGAAAAAAAGCAAACCTTTTATTTATCCAGACAAAGAAAAATTGGTCATTAATATACCAACCAGAACAATCCGCTAGGTACACAGACCTAATCATACCTCCAACCAAGCACTCAGGCGATTCCAAATTAAATACAGAGATTTGAAGTGCTTGGCTGGCAGTATGATTACGTCCGTGTACCTGGCGCGGATGAAAAATGGATTGTTCCGGTTGGTATATTAATGACCACATTAATTTTCTAAGCCTGGAGAAAAAGGTTTCTTTTCTTGAATTTATATACCTGATGAGGGTTGAAGAATGGATCGTCCGAATCGTTTTGAAGAAGAGATTAGATTGTCCAAACCAAAGTTGGGGATACTCTTGTTGCATTGTTTGTAATAATAGATCTTCTCTTTACTCTAAATATTCTTTTGTTTTATTAAAAAATATTCTTTAATACTTGTTTCCTTTTACTTTCAGAAGGCACTTAGATATTTATATCGTATAGAATGGTTAACGAGTCTCAATGAATCTTCCTCCCAGACAGAAATACATCAGAATTTAAATC
>VCCN01004352.1:1243264-1254675 GCA_006491835.1 Architeuthis dux
AAGTTTGACTCTGGAGCAGCCAGGCTTGTCATCTTTATTTTTTCAGATTTATAATCCTCTTCTCTATCTGCACAACTATGCACCCACTCCGTTTCCTTTTCAGCATATGAACACTTTAACATTTCTATCTAGATAAATACAGTTTTTATTTATTAATTGATGCATCAATATTATTGTTATTGGTATCAATAGGAAAGGCAGCCGACCCTGTTGAAGCAATGAAGCGAACCAATTTGTAGGCAGAAAGAGAAGGAAATAAAGGTACTTGCAAGTATAACTCCTATACCAATTCATTTGCAAACTTTTTGGTACCACCACCTCCATGACTCCAGAAACACATCTCCAGTCACCTCTACCTTAACTTTAAAAAGAATTATTCAGCCTGATTTCTAAAAGATTGTTACAATACAACAGGGCTCAAAATTTATGTTGTCGGTAAAAATATGTTTGGGGCGAACAAATATCTTCCCCGGGAAGCCCCCAGGCGGAAGTGAATTTTAAAAAAAAGATTTCTTTCTTTTTTCTTTTTTAAAAAATTTGGTGATGATTGTTTTTCGGGACGGTTAAAATTGTTTTTCAGGACAGTTCTGGGAGGGTAGTGAATAAAGTTAGTCTGGAGCCCTGCAATACAAATCCAAAAAGTAATGTTTGATTGTCTCCTTTTATCTAACATTCACCATAGATTATATTTTTTATTTCTTAGTTGGATAAAATTGATGTTACTTCATCTAGTGCAGTGGCATTCAAACTGTGTTCTGCGCAACCCCAGGGTTCTGTGCAACAAAGAAAATTTTCACGATATACTTAATAAGTCTTCATTACATTAACGATTCCTTCACAGCTTCTACATTTGGGTTTATACACATCCGGATAATTCCATAAACAAGGCCAAAATCCAATAGTTACATACATGTGTAAATATTAGATTGAATTATAATTATATTATTTTCAATCTAGTATTGTCGGATAAATTATAATCCACATCAATACATTAGTCATATGTAAATATATATATGATAATTATAATGACATTTATTAGTTGAGAACCTGTATGAGCGACTGCAAAACGAGCAGCCTAAATCATAAATGTGAATAAAGAAACAAACTGTGTGGGGATGGAACCCACGTAATCGAGGCCGCACATAAACAAACATGACTGAAAATACTAAAACACACAAGGCCACACGAGTCTTTCTTGCAATACTGCCAGTTTTCATAACAATCTGCCCACAAGTAAAGACACTATAAACATTTGAATAAACAAACCATTTTTTAGCCATTTTCTGCTCAATCATTCCAGAACTGGGCTTTGCACTTAGAAAATTTTCAACAGTATGTTAAGAGTTAATATGTTAAGTTTATTTCGTTAGTCCTCCCCAGGGTTTTTGTTTCCTTGGTGGGGAGGGGGGGAGATTAAAAATTATGGACGTTGGCTTTTGATAGGGACTAACAAAAAATACCTTAAATTTCTGGATTGTTTCAGTGTTCAGTAAATTTTTAATGCAATGGACAGACTTGATGAAGGGATTCAATTCTCAAAGTCACATAACATATTTTTTAAATGTTGATCTTTAGCTTTGGACAGAAGTGGGCAAATTAAAAGCATGTCCCTGCAGTTGTGGTTTTGGGATGACCCATTATGCCGAAACAAGTTGAAATAAGCATTGTATGGTATGGTCAAACTATTTTCCTTCCGTTTTTAGAAAAAAAAATTTTTTTTTTTAAATTTCATGTGACGTTTCAAGTTGAATACGAGCATGTGGTCTAAAGAACACCGACTGGAGGGTATATGGCCAAAACGTTTTGAATAAATGAACATATAAACAAGAAAAATAGTCCGACCATACCACACACAATGATTAATACACCCCCATCTAAGAAAATTCAGACAAGAAGTGGGAATAATGTTAGAACAACAGCTCTCGCTTGCTTACAGCATCCCTTATTTCTTACCTCTTAATGATCACAGGTAATTTTAAAGTCCCTTGGGGGTGGTACCACTCAGTTTGGGAACCACTGTTGTATGTGACTAAATATTTTTTCTTTTTAAAAAAATTTTTAATTTCTTTTTCTTTCCTTTTTTTTTATATAGCATTTGACCAATAGCAAATGCATTTTCTTTCGAAACAATTTCCAATTATCCATTCTTAGCAGTTTTTGAAGGGTCTTTCTTGATCTCATTGCTTTTTATCACAAATTTCTAAGTCGATTACCTTCCCACTGTTAACGTAAGTAGGAATAAAGAAGTAACTTCCATATCCTGGGAGCTTGTCTTTCATGGATGATGTCTTAACCAATTCTACCACTGAAGCCCATGGCTAGGGGTGCCAAAATCTAGACTTATCGCTACCTCTGTACTCCAAATCTTCTTATATTGTTTGTTTTTACTACCTAGTAATGATGATCGCTGCCACTCTATACGAGAGAGAGAGAAAGCATTTGCTCAAAACCTGACCAGGTACACAGTCTGGTGCCTGCTTGGCAAGATGTTCTGTTGACCGGTGGCTGAGATGGCCGTAGAACAATCTTGTTGCTACATAATGCACCTGGTATTCCCAGATGGTCACCCATCTGGGTAAATACCAGGCTTGACATCACTTAATTTCAATGATCTTACGAGAACCGATGTATCCAATACGATTTGGCCATAATACTCATAAATTATTTCAATTCTGAGTATTTTCATTATCTTATTGTTGCTTTTCATCACCAATTTCTAAGTCAATTACATTCTGTAAGTAGTGTGAAATAAGGTTAAATAAGTAGCTTCCATGTCCCGGGGGCTCATCTTTTATGGATGATACCTTAACCAAAAGTTGTGATAAAAAGTAACAGTGATCAAAAGAAAAGACTACTCAAAAATTGGTAGTGAAACTTTTTAATCTCGGAATACAAATAATTACACTATTATTCTACTTGTTTGTATGTATCACCATTGCAAAGTAATGAAAAGTGTAAGAATGGAAGAGGATGCTTATGCTTGAATGGGAGCAAAAGGGACTCAACCTTCACTATCACTGTCATTCATTCATTACTTTTCCCTCACAGGTCTGAAGCCTATAAATTAATTGTAGTAGTAGACCACAGCAATATAGACAGATAGAAAAAGTAATCACTAATAATAAGACAATCAATAAACTATGAAAATAAAAAGAATTTTTTTTTTTAACCTTAAAATTTTAAAATCAAAATTTTTATGAACGTAGTTCCGTCTTGTGTATATCTTCTGATGCACATGTTACAGCTGTTTAGGCCATTTTCAACATCTTCTAATAATAAGATATATTATTTTCATTTCATGTTATTATAGTTGATATAGATCCATTTACATGTTAAATTACTTTAACAAAATGATATTCTTGAATTTCAGAAATATGTATGCAAGAGTAACGATGATATCCTAGTTGTCAACACCCATGGAATTTCTACCAGTCCAGCTAGTTTATCTATTTAGTTTTTGCTTATAAGATCTGCATTGGATTTCTTTCCCCCCTCAGTTCTTTTGGGGAAACATTGGATCTCTTCCTATCCATTCTCTTTTGTTCAGGTCTTGGCACATTGCAAATAAAAGCAGCCAAATAAACAATTGGTCTAAACAAATTAAACTATTTTACAAGTCAGTGTTGTATAACAGTTCCAAGTCTACAATTTGATGAGAAATTCAATGGTGCTGGTGTTGGTGAATTAATCGCTGAATCTTTCTTTCAAACCGAAACAAATGGAAATGTTTAGAACCTAATTTGAAATCTTATTTTGTCAAACTCCAGTCCAACTTCGAGTTGACTTTGTTTTCCCCCTTAACAAGAACAACAAGAATAGTCCTCACCTAATTTAGAGGCGTAAACTCTTCAGTGTTTGTCTATCCCATCTGTGATTTGAAAACCACTACCAAGTGATTGCTAGGCGCCTCTCTTACCAACTTAGCCAAACTGACAAGTCTTATATATCTACAAATTTATTTATATATACAATACAAAAGTTGTAATAATCATCTTCAGTCGGAATAGAAGTAGGAGTGGAACTTGACCCTGCAGCATCCAGGCTTGTTAAATTTAAAGCTTAATTTGGAATCTTATTTTGAATTTAAGACTTAATTTGGAATCTTATTTTAAATTTGAAGCTTAATTTGAAATCTCATTCAAGTTTTGTTTTTGCTATTTTAAAGATACTGTTTATGAAGTGGGAATATTTTTAAAAAGAATTCTTCAATTGTTTTCTTTTGATTTGAATTCATTTCTTGTATGTGGGTTACAATTAACGAGTCTCACCTATTTTGCACTAAAGATTGTGCCATGGACTTTGTGGCCTACTATTCAGTTCTTTCACTGTTGTACAGTCATTTTGGACGCAGATTGTTTTTGTTGGAACTTGAATCACTATTTGTTTAGGTATTTAGAAAATTGCATGAACTCTTAACAATTTCTAAATACTTCAATAGTTAAAGTATAAAAATCAGATGACAAGTGAGTTAGGAAGTGTTTTTGTTAAGAAACATAGTGTTTGTTTTATTGGATGCAGACTGGGCAGTACTTTTTATCCCTGCCATTCCCTAATACTACTAGTTCTCTAACTTAAACAAACTCCCTGTCATTTCCTGCCACACGGTTTATCATTTGTGAACTAGTAGTAGTATTAAGAAGTGGCAGGAATAGTTTTTGCATTGACATATTTCGTTAAAGTGTGGCAGGGATAAAAATTAGTGCTGGAAGCAGACTCGATATAAACTTGATGGGCTTTTTTTTGGTGTTTTTTTTCTTTCCATTTTCTGATGTTAATGATGCAGCTTTAGTCATTGTTTTAGATTTTTCATTATTTTATGCAAGTCCCTTGGTTGAATGTAAAAGAATGTAAATTGGAAAATTAAACATTTGTTTGTTTAGCTGTGTTATTTTGACATCTTTTATTTATTTGTTTTCCATTTCATTCACTGTTATCACTCAGCTCTATACATTGAGGTCAGAGGTCATCTCATGGTGTAATGGTCAACAAGCTGGTCTTGCAACCATTCTCAAAGTCATCAAGTGATTAACTATTGTTTTTGTTTAGTCTTGTAGACTCTGCTGCGGGGCATAGGACTGCAACCACTCTACTGTGGTTTCAGTAGCAAGTAGATCTTTCAAAGGGTGGAGTTGCTGACCCTCCTCCTTTACCCAGGCTTGGGATCAGCTATGGCAACTGCCAAGCTGTAGGGTTTTTTTTTTTTTCTATCATTCTCCTAGATTAGTGGTTCGTGGGGGTATTCCAAGCAGAGCTCCAGACTAACTTTATTCACTACCATCCTGGAATCGCCCCGAAAAAGAATCCTCACTAAAATACAAAAAATAAAATAAAAAAGATATCTCTCAAATTGGAATTTCAAATGATATATTCTAATTATTTTCGCTTGCTTTCTTTGAGTAACAAATATAGAGCAGCAGCTGTACAATTATAAAATTAAACTAATTCTTAGTCTAATTATAAGTAAAATTTAAGTTATTATTTGAAATTATTCTTTGTTGCAACTTAATAAATGGAAGGAAATGGGGAATACTACTAATCTTAGACAATAGTGGGGAATGACTCCAATGTTGGGAACCACTGTCCTAGAGGCACTGCCTTACGCGACTAAAGGGCTCCAACTGCTCATCTGGCAGGAGAAATGGATTCATGCCTTTCCCAAGGGAATTAGTGCAAATAGCCTTGGATAAAACTCTAAATTGGTCCGCTGGTTTTGCTTTCTATGCCAGTAACTGTTACGCTACTCTGCACCTCAATCTGTGTATAGTATCACTTATCTGTTTGGTATTTTTCTTTTTTATGAAGGTTAGGTCTTTATATGAATCATACTTTATCTGCAGTTGTAATCAAGATATTAAAGGATTGTTTTTGGCTATGGATGTTAAGTTTTTAAACCCTAACCTCTTTTTTTTAATATTATCTCTATTTATATGCTATCAGTTTATTTATAGTCTGATTAGGGCAGAGCTTTCCGAAATGTGTGCCACAGCACTTTAGTGTGGCAGTGAAAATCTCTAGGTGAGTCGTGAAATTAAGTATAATTTTATTTATATCTTCCAAAAGATACATTTCCTGAGTCAGTTGAATTACTGGGATGACATATATTTGGCTTGGCTAACAAAACTTAAGTAATGTGTCGCAAATTTTATCTATCTATGTATCCAGACTTTTTTGAAAATCCCCTTCCAAAATAGGGTTTTTGGGTGGGGGGTTCACTTTTCTATGTAAGCTTATGTTAAATTGGTCACTAGTTTGTGCCCGCTTGTTTTTTGAAAATTCAGACATTTTTTTAGTGATCACAGCCCAACTCTTTAATTGATCACCCCTGACACATCATATATGAGTGGCGGTGATGCATAATTTCCATTGGAATGCTAGTTTTTGTTTTTATTTTTTGGTAGCTGAAAATTTGGAAACCCAATTTATATTCTCCAGGAACGTTAAAATTTTAATTCTTTCAGGTGACATATTGGTCATTTGTACATATTTAAGCTTAATATCGGGCCATGAATTCTGGATGGTGGTAATTGAAAATACTTTTTAATTATGCAATATTGAAATTAATATATGAACATACTTACATATCTAAATTATAATTTTGTTACTCCGGATTCTGATGACTTTAAGATGGAAGATTTTGTCCTTCATCTCTCTCATTGCTTCAGGCACTTTTTGTAACTCAGTTTTCTGTAACTCATTTCTTCACTTAAATAGGTTCATCTGGCTCTCCGTCGTTCAGCAACTCCCAGGGTCCGGCATGTTTTGAATCGGCCACTATTAGTGTGTAGATCAGCTAAAGAGTTCTTTTGATTCAGTTTCAAACCACGGTTTGAACTCTAATTTAGTGGTTTGTAAACTGACTCATTAAACCGAGTGTGTAAAACCCTAACTGCAGTTTGAAACTAAATTTAAGAACTCTAAATTTGACAATTTTGTTCATTTTAACATAAAATTAGATTAATTTTTTCTGAAACTTATAATTTATTTTGATACAGCCAATTTAAAAGCATAAGCAAACACAAATAATTTTCATTTATTATAATTAATATGATAATTATAAAGACATTTATTAATTGGGAACCTATATTTGGCGTCGGTATGAGCAACTGCTAAACAAACGGCCGAAATCGTGTAACTAAATAAACGAATGATGTGTGGGGATCGAACCTGCATCCATAGCATAAAATTAGACATGTATTTATTTTTACAACCAATTAAAAAGCATAAGTTAACAAATAATTTTCATTTATTATTATATATTTGGAAAGATTACAACTATCAAAGCCTCTTTAAGAGATTCAATTTGAAACTATGTTTGACCAATAAAAAATAATTTAATAATGCTCACGCCTACAAAACGTTTGCGAGACGTTCGCGTTCTAACAGTTAAGATGTTAAAAATGGCCTAAACCGGCGTAACCTGTACATCGGAAGACATACACAATGTTAATTTTAAGGTTTTTTGGGTTTTTTTTTTAAAAATTTGAAGTTTTAGAATTTTAATATTTATAACGTCTAGAACATTTGTCTCTAACCTTTTTTCACGATACAAACCCCAAATATTACTGAAACACTTAGAAAAAACCATTTAAACTTGATAATGTGTTATTAATGTTTTATCTAATAATAGGTACTCCAATGAGTTTTTACAGGAAGATCTTATACATCTGCTGCCTGTTTCCCCTTATAGGACTTGTTATTCTGAACATTTTGATACCACATTTGCCTCTCTACTCCTATTAGTTCACTAATTATGATTATTTATTCATTTGCGGACTCGCAGCAAATTGAACACTTACAAAAAATGTCCTTTTCAACACCCTATAAAACTGAAAAGCCATCATTTTTTTAATATGTAGACATTTTGTACTTGCTTAAATTTTATACGGAACTGAAGAATATTTATTTTTCTACTGGGTGATATTGGTTCCAAAGACATACATTGAAAGAGGTGTCGGCAATCATTTATTTATAGACACCTTTTTTTTCGACCACAGTAAAAAAACGTCACTGCGTAGTTTGGGCACTGTAAACACATTAAATTGCAAATCCACTGTAAAATTCCTTTTAAGTCAAACAGTGACAAATAAGAGACCAACAGATTCAGAATTGGACATTCTTTATTATGGCATGCATAAGTTTTGTATTAGTCAACATTATGGAGAATGAACACTTGAGAAACAGGGAAGAATTAGTGTTACTGGTAGTCTGTTTGGACTACCTACTAATAACATACGTACACAGCTTTTCATTTACTTTTATTAAAAACTATACCATTTCATAAAAATACTGCGCTGAAAATTAAAAATGAAAGTTAATATAAACAATACCTAACAATCTCTGGAGAGCAGAAATGGTTTGACATTGACAAAATGAAATTTTTGTCAAAACCGAAATGTTTTGTGTTATTAATGTTTTACCTAATATTAACAATTTTGATCAAGCTTCTTTGTCAAAACTTAATGACAAACCACTTTTTTTTTCACTAACCCCCAAAGATTTTTCGTGAACCCTTTAGGTTCCTACAAACCCAGGTTGGTGGTCTAGAACACTGAAATTGAAAATATTTTCCAGTATTTTTCATTTTCATAGTTTGTTTCATTTATTATGATATAATTTTGATATTATATAAGCTATATAAAAAATATATCTTTCTATTTTCCACACTATTAGAAAAAATTCTGTTTCTCCAGCAATGGCCAGATCCCAAGGTTGCCTGAGATACAACTGCTTTCCATACTTTTATTTCTGATGCGTTTTGAGTAGAAAATGACTAGCACTCCTGGAATGTAATACTTGACATGTAAATGTCACATTATGTGTCACAGTGGCCTGTGCTTAATGCATTGCTGACAATTGTTAAGGTGCTCTTAACTAGAGGATACAAGCAATTCTCTCAGCTATTATTAATATTAGCTTTTTTTGTGAAAATCTATTGACTCCTATTTAAGTGAAGAAATGTGGTTTAACTTAGTAGGTAAAATGAAAATTTACCTTTTTATGAAAATAAACACATCAATTGATTGATTTGTTTAGTGGCATACCAACCTTGATGGGTCATTTAATGCCGAAATCAGTTTAAAATTCCCAAAAAATAGAGCCTTGCGGCTTTGGAGAAAGTTTTTTTTTAAACTAGTCTTGCGACTTTGGTTCAAAAGCAAGTGGCCCCTGTTTGGTGAGAGGTCTTACCCCTCTGCAAGGGATGCAGTCGGCGTATTCTAGGCCCCAGCTGACAAGGCCGTAAAGATATCAAGGAATAATACTTCCACAACTACTTTCATCTGAATATAATTTGTTTTTTTTTCCTTTACTGTCATTGTTGAAATGAATCATTTGTCTATAAAACTTTAATAATCAGTTTTTAAATATTTTGTATTATTTCTTTTAAAGAAATACAGATATTTCACAAATTATATATATATATGTTAAACAAACTCTTTTTTAGAATCGAAATGTAGTATATTAGTCACTTATAAATGAATTATAGTTGACTTATCACCTGTATTTCTGTCGCTATTTAAACCTTCACCAGCTGGTCAGCAGTAGAAAAACGGTCGGGGTTCCCCTGATCTAAAAAGACTGTCCCGAAGTGATCAGAATAAGGGGCTTCCTCTTTCTAAGAATTTCTGAAGAAATGAAATGCACTGCTAGGCTATAAAATGTTTCCCTCTGCTTGTAGCTTTTTTAGATCTTTCTGCTTTGTTTTATTGTTATTGTCTATTTCTCATTTGAAAACTTACCAAGTAAAATTGGAAGTCATTCAGTAACAGCTGTGGTGATTTATTCCTTCATAGTCGTGTGTTGTCAAATTGACTCTCTCTTTAATCACGTGTTATCTCTGCCCCCCCCCCACACACACACATGAGTAAATGACTCTCCTATTATTATTATAGCCATAATGAACTAAAACATAAAAAACATCATCTTCAATTTGTCCTGTCATTTTTTTCTCATTTTTTTCTTTCTTTCTGGGTTATACAAATACGAATAAATGATTTTAGATAATCAACATCCCTAGCTTATCAGTGGCTCTCAGCTACCAGCTGTTTTTTTTTTTTTGTTTTTTGTTTTTTTTAAACGTTAGTCATGGACAGTTGAATTATTTATTAATTAGTTTGATTAAACCTATCTTTTGCAATTTTTATTGTTTGCTGTAATTTTTTTTAATTTTTATTTTTTAATTTTTTATGCGGATGAATTAAAACCGGTTCAGAATGATCCCCCCCACCACCACCAAAAAAATGAACTGTAATTTTTCATCCAGAATTAGATTTCATTCTGAATCTGATACAAATAAGAAATATAAAGATACAATAAAAATAGCCTGTTTCAATGGAGCCTGCCTGTCCATGTATAGAATATATTAAACACAACAATAGTTAGTGGTTGGACTTGGAACCATAGCCTGATCAAGTCAGTCTAGTCTGGCCAATCCTTTCATACAAAATATTCTATTGTGCCTTTCTTGTAATCACTCTGATGTATAATTAGTAAAAGTTAAAAGGAAACTACTATAAATAAATCAAGATAATATTGCTGCGACTAGTGTAAAAACAATAACAAATATGGTGCCGAAAGATCTGAGGGTGGAAAAATGAAGGGTGGGCTTAAAGGTTAGATTTGATCTTCTGCCAAATAGGGTTCTCGTAGCTCAATGGTGCGCATAACCAGGCCTTCTGGGACCAAAGGGATCCGAGTTCGAGTCTCACCGAGAGCTTATCCTTTATTTCTGATGTACACTGTTTACTAATGACCGTAGATTTATGGTCTGAGTAGTTGGGATGAAAAAGCACTAAAATTGAGATGAAAGAAATACTAATTTCAAAAATTGATAATGTTTGAAAATATTTCATCTAGTAAAAAATTAATCAAGATAATATTGCTGAGACTACTATTGTTTGTTTTTAAAAACTAAGTAAATTGTGAAATCTTACTGTAATTTGTATTTAGATTTTATCACTAATTTTGATCAGCAAATCTCAATTTAGAGATGTTAATAGCTAGGATTTAAGGTATTTTTCGGATCTTGATTTTATGGTTTGTTAACAAACATTAAGATATACAAGAAAAAGAAAAGACTCTGTTCAATTCAAAACCTGTGACGTTGTTTGTTCAATTTTTGACAGCTTTTGTTTCTATAATAAAATTATTTGTTTCCAATTTTTCAATTTAATTCCCAAATTAAAACGTGCTAAACAAAAATAATCATTGCATAAAAAATAAAATGAAAAATATTGTCTGAAATGCAATATAATTCATTGGGTAATGGAAAAAATTATATATTGTACATCTTATAGAAGAAAGAAGGCCGAACAGACGGTATCAGTAACAACTTGTTTCACGTTTATTAATGATCTTTCAAACTGAAAAAGAAGGGTACAACTTAGAATTTCGTTTCTCTCCGCCCTCCCTTC
>VCCN01004352.1:1254989-1269363 GCA_006491835.1 Architeuthis dux
TTATGAATGCTATGAACCGATTCAAATTTGGTCTGAACAAAAAACTTTTTAGTATTCATAGAACTGTCAACTTTCGTCGCAGTTGAAAACTCCTATCTGTTTTAATTAAAATCCAGTAATATAATGTAGAAGGGATTAAGATGATAATTTGCGGTTTAACTCTTGTTAAGTCACATTAACTAATGCATTACCAAAATATGTAAAGGTTTATATCATTTTATATAATCTCATTCCTTGGGTATAATCAGATATTAATTAGTTTTGAAAGCAATGCATCAATCTCTTGTGCTGCTTGAACACACATCAACGTGACGTGTATAAATTTCACTAAGCAACGCAAAGATTCAGTTGTGTGTTGTTCACAAAAATTTCAAATTGATGTGTAGATTTTTGTAACTGATCATTTATGATATATCGGAAAAACATGTCTACTTCAAGCAATGCGTAACGGTGAACTGAAGTCCCAAGCTGGTTGAAGCTTTCATGGGTTGCTTATGCTTGTCCATTGGTCAATGTATTATCATGTGACTTATGCATGCTGTGGTTCAATTTACATAAGCCTAATCTCGTTATTTTTATAGCCACACCTAATATATTGGATACTTTTTTCCTGTTGTGTCACTGTATATCAATGTCCCATAATATAAAGTAAGAAGGCTGAGGAGGAAAAATACAGGCTATAATCATCTTTGTCATTAAGGCTGCCAAAAAGAAAATTATAGTTCATCACACCACAACAAATTTAAATGAATTTTGTATTGAAAAATCTATTTGTCCAGACCTTAGTTTTTCCCAGTTTATTGGGGGGTGGGGGCAAAAAACTAAGCACCGCCTATGCTAATAATGATGTGGGGGATAAAATCAAAGTTTATGGCTTTTATTTCTGTGACATTTATTTTTCATCATTAGAAACCGTCAACATAGGTTTCTTCATATTTGAGGGGGTCTGTATCGTGTGAACAGGCCGCACCAATGTAGCTAGTAGGCTGAAATCTTTAACATTTACTCCTGTTTTGAAAACTTTTTAAAAAAATTTTTTAAATTTTTTTTTTTTTTTTTTTAAATTAACTTGCCTAAATAGGTTTTTAGTGTTGGGGGATCAATATGCAATGTAAGTTTATGCTAAATTGGTCCCTTGATTTGTGTCTGGCAGCATTCACGCTTGTTTTTTGAAAATTCAGATTTTCTTCTTTTTTTTTTAGCAATTCTGCCCAACAAAGGTGCAAGAAGTAGCTTTATTCATTGATCACCCCTTTTTCCAATTTTTGATTGATCATCCCAAACACATCATGCTGCCAAATGACATTGCGCACAACATTTTCTATTGAGTTACTAATCCGACCTGTTTCTGTAACATGTATTTTTTTAATTATTAAGCTTATTTCTATGTATAATATTTGCTGGAATCAACTATTTTGAGAATTGGTTTCCATTTAATATGCAGATGTTATAAACAAAGGAAAACTTTTGATTTAGTGTCATTTGTGAATGGGGAAGAGTTCATTTTATAGATCTCAATGAACTCTATTGCCTTGAATAGTTTATACCAGTATATGAGACAGACATTTCCTTTTTTTTCTTTTTCTTTTTAAATTGAAAATATTTTATACTGCAGTCTATGATTAGGGGTCATCTACCGAAGCACGATATGGACAGTTATGGGGCTTGGATGAATTGCAGTGAAAGGTAGTCCTCCAAATACCCTAGTAAACCCTGTGTCTTATAATCTGGCATATACATTGCTTTCAGTTTAAATCTGTATTCTAACAAGAATGTTTAATAAATTACTTATCTTGTCTACTAAATCCATATTAATGTTCAATATCAGAAAAGTTTGATGTTCATTGATCTGACATTTTGTTTCAGCTAAACTTGAACATTAGATCTTGTAAAGAGAAAAAAGTGCTGAAATTCATCCAAATACTTTAAATTTGGGAGACGACAAGATAACTTATACAAACTAGGGCTCTACCTTGTTCCAAAGGTGCCAGACTTTATGGTGTGTTGAGCAGCCTGCCATAATTGTCATGTAAAATAATTTCCCGTCTGTCATACAAAACTATGGCTTCAAAGTATTTTGGTTACTTCTTTTCAGTGTTGCCATTTTAGATATAATTTATTTTTATTAGGTTTCTCGAGAGACCATTGATCCAAACAACTTCAAACTCAACACTGCACTGCCTTGTGTGCTGACATATGCTAATATATCTGGCAAATGTCAACGTCCTACAATGGTCAGTTATTGAGTAATCGCAGTGCATACAGATTTCTTCAATTGTAGTTAGCTGCTGTTATTCAATGATTTCTTTTTTTATTACTATCCCCATCTTGGTTATTTTTATCACAGTATTTTGTTTTGGCTATTCAATTCGTTAATTTTATAAAGAAGCATGTCTAAGGATTTTAGTCGTGTTTTTATTTTTAGGTATTCTAATGTTCATAAGTATGAGATAGATAATAGGACTGTAAAATACTTTCTAGTCTAGACAGGATCTACTTTGTGTGTTTTGTGTCTGTTGGATACAAAAAAGTGCAGAGAACTTTTATTTCTATCAGCCAATTTTCATTTGTACATTGTATATTATTGTATACTCACCTAAAGGCCGCCTTTGCCAGCCATTAAGCTCTATGTCAAGTCACTCCTTTGTATCAAAGTTTCTCCCCTCTTTTTATTGACCCCTAAAAGAGAAAAATGAAATATTACCCTGACTTTTGACATTAGGCATGGGGCTAGAAACTCCACCTCATAAAACGTACTTTCTACTGAAGTCTACTGGGATAAACAACAACAACATTGAAATCATATCTTAGTTTGCAATGTTTTTTCCCCTAAAAATTTGCAGAATATTTTATTCATTACTACCCTTTAATTTTTTTAATGACTTTTGCTTTCAAAATCTGTTATGGTTATGTTTTTAATGGCCTTTGCCTTCAAAATATGTCATGGTTATGTTTTTTAATGGCTTTTGCTTTCAAAATCTGTTATGGCCTTTGCCTTCAAAATATGTTATGGTTATGTTTTTAATGGCCTTTGCCTTCAAAATATGTCATGGTTATGTTTTTAATGGCCTTTGCCTTCAAAATATGTTATGGTTATGTTGTTTTTATAATTATTATTAACCCTTTTGTCTTTCTCCTGTTATATTTTTCAGGTCTCCTTATTAGCGCCCCATGTGCCGTGGTGGTTGTGACAGGGTCATGTATGACGGCAGCAATTGCTCAGTTGTAAACAGTGGTCCCTTGTACATTGGTTCCCGTGATAAATTATGCATGTTGAATGGCTCCTCTTGCAGCAACATCAACCTTGCCCGGCGGTTTGTGCGCATTAAGGACTTGTCCTCATCATCATCATCATCATTGTCATCTTCATCTCCTCCCATCTCATCCACTCTACACAACCAATCTTCTTCCTCTTCCTCTTCTTCTTCCACAAAATGCTATGTCTCCGCAGCGGCCAAGCCAGCTGACCATCGTGTTCAACTCCCAACTAAAGCAGCAGCTACGGCTACAGCAAGACGAAAGGGAAAGTAAGAAACTTCACCTCCCACCTTTTTTCTCTCTCTCTTCTGTTGCCAGAAAAGTCACTTTTTTACAGTTTTTTTTTTTAACTCTTAAATTCATATAAAGAAAATAGAATATCAATTTCAAGGGAAATAACTTTTGAAATTATCTCCCTTTGACCATTTGGCCATTTTTTTTTTTTTTTTTTTTTTTTTTTTTTTTTAAACAAAATCTTTCTATTTAATTCACAGTTCAACTTTTTTCGACTATTCATTGAAAAGTTCCACTGTCAATTATAAGCAGTTTATGAATTTAAGAGTTAAGTAGAAACTGGCTCATCTGTCTGATATTGACTAAGCTTAGCTTAGTATGGCATATGGCCAAATGTAGGGGAGGAATTAATCTACTTTTTCTTGCATCAATATGGACTTGTATTTATGCTTTAAACCAACACCTCCACTTTAGCAGTAAATTAGGCTAGGAATTTCGCAAAATGGATGGAGCAGTAAGAACCACCGCAGTATAAACAATTAAGTGGTTTATGAATTTAAGAGTTAATCCTTAACTGCTAATAATTTAAATGTAGATACCTGCTGGACAGTCTAAGGAAGATTGGTCTTTATGAAATGCTTTTAGGCACACAATAAATGTCCTCCTGTTTTGGAATAAAATGTAAAGATATTGGCTGGAATCAAGTCTTGAACACTTACCGTATTTCCTTGTGTCAAGGACGCTTTTTTATTCCCACAATAAATTCTGAAAATATACTGTGTCCTATAGGCCGATGTTTACTTTTTTATAGGCCTAACCTCAGAGGAAACTTAATCTATGCTAATCTGAACTCTAAATGAAATGTATAAATTATACGTAGTATAAAATAGTAAATAAACAAAAGTATCATAAATAATAAATGTGGGGTGCGCACCAAAACAAAGCCATCAACCTGTAGTAATGGTGTCGTTAGCCTGAATAGATTGTATGATGGATATCATGCTTTTTATTTCCAAACACAGATATTATTATTGGTCATGATACAGATATGTCAGTATAGGTGGAAACCATTGCTTAACCAAAGACTGAATTGTGTAGGTACAGCACTACCATGGGTGTTTACCGGTAAGCTAGGTATAAACCTTGGGTGTAAAATTTGTGTGTCCTTGATATTGTAAGAGAAATGGGGGGGGATGCTGACTCTACGTGGTCAAGAGGATCTACATGGCGCTAAGCCACCTACCAAACATCTTGGTAGGGTAGGCGAAAGGGCTGAGAAATTTCTTTTTTCCCCAAAAGAATCTGCAAGTTAAAATTGGGGTGTGTCCTTGACAGGGCTCGAAAATAACATCTCGAGGACAGTAAAAATGTGTTCGGGGCGAACAGGTATCTTCCCTGGGATGCCTCCGAGACGGAAGTGATTTTTATAAAAAAATTTTAAATCACTTCTATCCCAGAGGAAGATAACTTTCCCTTTTTTTTTTTAATTGTTTTTCGGGGGGGGGGGGGGATTACATTTCCTTTGGGACAGTTAAAATTGTTTTTCAAAACTGTTCCGAGATGGTGGTGAAAAAAGTTAGTCTGGAGCCCTGGTCCTTGACACCAGGAAATACAGAAATTAACCAAGTAAGAGACTAGGGATGGCCAAAGGAAATAGACATTCTTGATGAAGGGTCTGGTTCATCTTACCAAAAATCAGCTTGACAAAGTTGCTCTTACTGAACATTGATTGGTCACTTTTTTCAGAGTGTACTATTTACCATAAACACTGGCTAACTGTCTAATTTCTAAAATTACTGCGATTACAATTTATGAAAACAAAAGCATCTATTGTAAATCTGGTATTTATAAGATTTAGTAATTATAACATATATCATGTATAATATTTATGAAGAAAAAAAGGATTTTATTTACGATTTTATGTGTCCTTACGTGATTTATGAAAAGTAGAAAAAGGATTGCTGTAGATTGAGTATTTACAATAAAAGGAATTTTATTTTCATTTTATTTCAGGTATTATTTGGATTAACATAGGTAATTGTATAGTTCAGCTGCGTAGAATTGTTGTTCATTGGACGGCATAGATTATTTTAACATATTTTGGGGAAAACTTATGAAATGAAACAGCACTAACAGTAGTATAATTTATGTATTTACTTCTGTTTTTCTTTTATGATGTCTCTTATTAATTTATTTTTTTCGCCATTTTTATTTTCTTTAAAAAATTTGAAATTCTTAAATGTAAATTTAAAAGATAAATTAATCTTGCTTTTTCGAACAAAGTTTTAAAAATAAAAAAATCGGAAGAAATGGTTTATGCTTTCAGAAATATTTGTTTTTCACACCTGCTGCCACTCGATCTTAAAAATTTCATAAATTTTCGAGAGAAAAACCCAGTTAACCTGTGTCTATGGTAAATAGTACAAAAAGTGACCAATCAACGTTTGGTAAGACCAACTCTTGGCAAGCTGATTTTCCGTAAGATGAATGTCACCCCTTGATGAAATAACTGTCCTCCTGTTTTAGGATAAAATGCAAAGATATTGGCTGGAACCAAGTCTTGAACACTTAATTTTAAATTAAACAAGTGAGAGACAGGTAGATTCCGGCTAGAGAACAACTACTTTTAATGGAAACTCATTTGAAAAATATTGCTTTAGAACAGTAGACTTCAAACTTTAACTATTCAGTTTCAATAATTAAATTTTCTAGGGAATCCCTTAAAAAAAACAACTTTCCCTTCTACATGTATATATTTACATATGTATGTAACTTAGATTTTGGCCTTGTTCATGGAATTATCCGAATGGGTATAAACCCAAATAGAAAATATACTCAAAATAGAAAAGTAAGTACAAAGCTTACTGAGGAAAAACAAACATATGAACAGCATCCATGTCATGTAAATAACCAAGATGTTTTTAATCCAAAAGGCAAAATATCGTTAATTTTTTCTGATATAAAAAGTACTGCTTGTGTTAAAGAAACTAAATAAAGCCATGCAAAAACTGTGAAGGAATCATTTGTGTAATGAAGAATTAAGTATATTGCGAAAATGTCACTTTACAGACAGTTTGAATACTGCTGCTTTAGAAGATAGTTGCTATTATCAGTTTGTTTTTGGTTATGTATAGTACATCATTTAAAATGTCCAGGAACTCTAATGTAGCTGAGTGCTAAATGATAAAAATATATTTTGACATCATCTTTCAATTCAATGAAAATGTTAAAAATCCAAGTAAATGTTTGGATAACCATAGGACACAGCATAGCTTCCAGTGAGATTTGAACTCCTAACCTCTTGTTTACAGACCAGCGTCAATTAGATTCTCACTTTGAATTTGATCAGTAAGTTTGACACTGTGTTGCTCTTGGTGGATAATCTTCTTGCTAGTTATGGATGACTTTAATGGGGTAAGGCTTTTTATGCAAACCAAAACGTAGAATCCTGTGAAACGTTTTTGGAATGTATAATCTGCGGGATGCCATCCGTATCGATAATTGTCGTTCTTTGAATGCTCCTTGAACAGATTCAATTCTTTCTCCAGATCTTTTTGGACTGCCAAATCATTTCTAGTCATGCACAGATCCAGTCCTCTTAAAGTTATTCAATAATTCACGATTATCCTGGTCTCTAGGGCTTATTTTATGGAACTTTCTCTCAAACTTTTCTCTAATTTCATTACATTTCATGCCTTTTATCCTGCATGTTAATACATAACTCATTCTTGCACAGTATATCTCTAAAAATATTATTGAACAAATCATTAAAGCTCTGGTAGCTAAAACGGTCGAGGAGCTGCCATACATAGGCAGGCTTTACAAGGTAAGAGGGATGTGAGTTAGTCTCGCCTGAGGCTTATTCTTTATTTCCAATCAGTGCTGTTTACTGGTAGACAGAGACTAACAGTCTGAGTAGATGCAATGAAAAGCAAGTAAAATTAAGATGAAAGAAATACTAGTCAAATATTAATAATGGTTGACAATGCTTCATCTAATAAACAAATAAATCAAGATAATATTACAAAAAACCGGTTGTAGAAAAGCAAATTGTGTTGTGTATATATTGACATGTTTATAATACCAGAATATAAATTTGATGATAAAAGAACAATCCCATTCACTGTATATTAGATAATGCAAAACTTAAATGAAAAAAAACAACTAAATAAAAATATTGACAGCGATCTGAGGATGAGAAAAATCACCAACCACCGACAAGGCACTGAACAGTGAAGACTTATCGATGTGAGGACTGGATCTGTGCACATTCATCGTCAATGATATGGGTTTGAAAAAAAAATATAAAAATTAACAAAAAAAATATGCAAAGCAATTGAAATGTAAAATCTTCCCTATTACTCTAAAATAGATGGTTACTTTCGGACAGTGATTTTCAACCAATGTGCCACATCACATTAGTGTGCCGCAAAGCATCCATAGGTGTGCCACAGGAGTTTTGAGATTTGATCCTCGCTCAATGGCCGTGGGACAGTGTTCCCAGTATGGATACAAAAATAACATTTGAATACGTTTTGACATTACTGGTACCTTTATGGAACGCATTAAACTCCTCCCTTTTTTTTTTTTTTTTCTTTTTTCAATGATGCAATAAATAAATGTGTTGTTCATTAAAGGCCCAAATGGCAGTTTTAAATTCTCTCCTGAATTCTGTAGTGTAGAATCGACAATCTCCACAGCCAGCCATAAGATGCATGAGAATTAACACACGACTGCCTAGCCTTTTTTCATATCATTTTTTAATGAATGGCATCTTTTTCAATGACATCTTGTTTCAATGTGTAGTAATAACAAATATGCACAACTTTCAAAATCTTTTGAAAACCATGATCAATATACTTTTGGCAATAAAATTAATAAATTATTAGTTTGTTTAACTTATGAACATATTATCATCATTCATTTTCTTTTAAATGATCAAATCTATCCTTAAATACTGATGGCATGCTTCAACCATTTTAGTGCCTGGCTCACTCAGGTTGAAAATCACTGCTTTAGGGACGCAGTGTATAATTCATCTTAAATTACAACCAGTGATTTGGAAAGTATGATTTTCAGTTCATTGTTTACTTTTTTAATGACATAAAAATAAAACAGCAGAAATTGTTGAAGAGAAATGATCTTCAGCCATTGCATATGTTTTAAAAAATAAAAAAAAAGATTGAACAATTTTTGGAATTTTTTATTGTGCAGAAGATTTTAAAATAGCCTCTTACAATTGGATAGTGATTTCTAATAGGTTTATGACACAAATATATGTACTCCATTTGTAAATGTTTATCAACATTCCATTTTCCAGTATCAAAATGATACAAAAGAGTATTTACATACTCTAATTATTTACTTTATTTCTCAGCGTCAGAAACACTTAGTTTTATTTATTTATTTTCCTGAAATAAATCTTGATTATTTACCCTGCATTCTACAAGCCAAAGGTTACTTTATTCATAGGCCTATTTTATTTTTTTTTTTTTTAAATTTTGACAAAATTGGGATGCGTCCTTCAGGCCATAGCATCCTCGACACAATGCCAGGGAATACAGTAAATTAAATTTCCCCTCACAAATCCGTTTGCGTTTTGTGCGGTGCTCGTCAAAGAATTTTATTGCCTCTGAATTTAGGACTCGTGCTTGTAAATCTAAGTGTGGTCATGAATATAACAAGTAAGCTATGAGATTTAGTCTAATTAAGGAATCCTAAACAATTTGGCTGATGGAAAAACCATTATGAATTACTAGTGCCCGTTCCAAAGGTGCATGTTTGGAAGGAGCCAGACTTTCTGCTGTGTTGAGCAGCCTGTCATGATTGGCATGTAAAATCTTCCGTCCATCTCACGAAACTACGGCTTTGAAGTACTTTGGTTACTTTTCTTTGGTGTTGCCAATTTAGATATAAAATATATAATTTTAGATAAAATATTTATAATTTTTTTATTTATTTTTATTAGATTTCTAAGGACCACTAATCCCAAAAACTTCAAACTCGACACTGCACTGCCACGTGTGCTGACTAATATATCTGGCGAATGTCAACTTCGTACAATGGCCAGTTGTCGAGTAATCACAGTGCATACACGCACACAGATTTCTTCAATTGTAGTTAGTTTACAATGTTACTTTTTTTTAACAAATTCTAACCTCTAACAACGTTCCTGGAACAAATCTTGTGTGTTCAATAGTTTTTCATTCTTAGTTATGTTATTAAATTAATATGTCCTCTCAACACATTTTTACGTTTGAAATATGAATACCAATGAAATTTGAAAATGTTTCTAATTTATAAGAATTGCGTGTTTATTATTAGGTTGTTACACATGAAATGTTGTTTTGTTACATCATAGAGAATAATGCTAAGAAATTAAAAGATGTTTGACAGGCAAATATTAGGTTGCTACACATGAAATATCTTTTCTTTTTACATCATCATAGAAAATAATGCTAAAGGTGAAAGATTTACTAATGTAATTGCATTTTTTGCAGATTCAATGTAAATAGAGATATAATTCGTTATTATTGGAGGTTTTTGAGCCCTTAACAGCGATGCTGTCAACCCAAGAAGTTAGACTAATTTTCAAGAACAATTTCAAATTAGGACATAACATTGCTCAAACTGTTGATAACGTCAAAAAAGCATTTGGAGTGAACACAACTACAGTGCAAACTGTTCAGCATTGATTCAATAGGTTTGAGTCTGGAAATATGGATCCCAATAATAAACCTTGAGAGAGGCCCAAACCTGTTCTTAATGAAGAATTGACAGCAAGAACTTTCTGGAGACTAGGATTTCAACAGTGACCGTATCACATTATCTCAAGGCAATAGGAAAGGTTGAAAAGTTGTACAAATTGGTCCCACTTGAACTGAATGAAATGCTCCATGACAGTTCCCAACCTCACTCCTTTCGGCTGACTGTGTCTAAGCTTAGAGAATTAGAATATGAATTCTTGCAGCATCCTCCATATTCACCTGGCGTTTATCCGAAAGATTATCGTCTTTTCAAGCATTTTAAACTTCATATCCGTTACAAAAGGTTCAATAATAGGGAAGCCATAATTTGTGCTTTAAGTGAATTTGTGACCACAAAACCTAAAAAATTTTATAGAAATGGCCTATTATCATTAGAGGATTATTGGAAAAGGTTTTTGCTTCAAATATATTTTAACGAAATATTTTTTTTTGGTCCTTCGTCATACAATTCAAAAAAACATTTCATATGTAACAACCTACTACCAACTTTTGGAGTGGGTGGTTCACTAAAACTCATACATGCCCTAAAACTGTCCATATCGAGCTTCGGTAGATGGCACCCTAATCATAATACTAGCCATATACACAGTGTAATACTTGCATAGTTTGTATATATGGTGAATTTCAAAACTGTCTTGTGACTGAGAAAATAGGAGTGGAAGTTACAACTGCAATTTCTTTTAGCTGTATTCAAGATATTCACATGCGAGGTTTACAGAAGATAAATTATCTAATCATTTAAATTATTACCTTGAACATTATCTGTTAACTTGACATATTGTCATTGCTATTCATTCATTTAGATAATGTTCTGAAGAAGATTCAGAATATTTAGTAAAATCAACACTATTTCTTGTTTAATTAAATATTGATTACCTACTACAGAGGAAGCCACTTATTGTGATCACTTTGGGACAGGGTCTTTGAGATAATGACCAGCTGATAACATTAAGCAAAGGATATTAAAAAGAATTGAACAATTTACATTCATTGCTATAAATTGACATTTATTGTTATATTATACTGAGTTCATTTTTCGGCCCTGTCAGCTGTGGCCTAGAATACACTGACTGCATCCCCTGTAGAAAGTTAAACCTCTGCCAAACAGGACACCTGTTCTTTCAAAGTCGCAAGACTAGTTAAAAAAATAACTTTTCACCAAAGTCACAAGTTTCTATTTAAAACAAAATCCTCTGACTTTCGGAATTTTAAACTGATTTTGACATTAAATGACCCATTCCACTAAACAAATCAATTATTCAATCATGAATTCATTTTGATAAACAAGTTTCAATTAAAAAAGATTGTGAAATTTATTTTTTAATTGATTTTAAGTGTTTGGCACTGACTGATTTTGATAACAATAACTGTTTGATAACATTGTCCGTGATTGTAATTATCTCTATTTCTGGTAGATATAAACCTATAAAAACGGGTGATCATACCAATCTGCAGATAGGGTTTCTTTGGCTTGCTGGTGATTTTTAGTTGTCGTTCATTGGTAGATTTTGAGATATTTAATAACTGAATTTATAGGTAAACATATTGTGGCCAATGTCATTTTTTAGATTACTTTTGAAAGTATTTATATTTTTGGAAGTAGCTGTTTTCTCTTCTTCATCATCATCATCATAATATAAATATAAATATAAATACTAAAAAAAAAAAAAAAACTACTTCCTCTGTACTCTGCTTTTGGAGTTATTTTCATCCTTTGTTATAAAATGTCTGTATATGAATTGTGACGTTTTTATTTTGTATTTCCTTCAGATCCCGAAATAGTAGTGTGCCAGTGCATGGTATGTTGCAACAGAGAGAAGGGAAATCCAAGGCAGACCGTGGCGATGGAGATCTGTTCATTGACAGTCGGATGTCTTTTAAGGATAGAGTTAAATCAAAATTTCACCTCAAGCAGTGCGAAGGTAAAGAGGACTCGATTGAGGACCCCGAAGACCCATACGCTTTTCCTGACCCCGTTGTTACTGATGTGCCGAAGACCTCTACAAACTCAATCGGCAGCAGCATTGGTTTACTCGGAAATGCTGCTGCATCTGCTGGGTCAACTGGTAGCATCAGTAGCATCAGTAGTTCTGGCGGCAGTAGCAGTGGAAGTGGCGGTATATCTGCCTCGGGACAATTGTCTGAATCTCTGGTACCCCATCAACCACTGCTACTCCGGGCCCGGTCCCCTGCCGATACTGGCAACGCGGTTGCCAGCTCGGGGACCGGCACATCCATAGCCAAACTCTACCCAGAGCTGGCTGAAAAACTTGAAGGCCGCAAGCCTCAAAAGCTCGAGCAAAAGCTCAAGAGCAAAGTAGACAGTTCGCGGACAATGAATCGACTACAGACAAAAATAGCTCAGAACAAAATCAAAGATAAGTTGAAGAAAACCCAGGATTACCCTGTCACTGCCGCTCAGTGCTTATCTTCAGCGTCGATAGTTTCTCAGCCTTTGAATCTCGGTGGGGTTGTCAACAGCGTAGTGGCTGCTACTTGCGGGGTCAGCGGTCCTGAACCTGTTTCCACCACTGCTTTCACCAAATCGGCACTCTGCGTGGTGTCGACCGTGGCCACTGCAGCCACGCCAACAACACTGACCACCACCTCTGCGGCCATCAGCTCCGATGGATTCACCACTACATCTAAGACCAGCGCAAAGCCGTCGATATCAGCTGCGCCTGTACCGGCAGTGGTTCGATCTCCTGATTTCAACCCGGTTCTCAAGTCTGCCCCTCTTGTCACAGTTCCCCCCCTGTCTCTGGCTTTCACTACCACCATCACCACCACCGCGTCTCCGCTTCAGAGTAGGTCGTCTTCAAACTTCGGTCTGTCACCATCTTTGACTGTGTCATCGACTTCAGAACCAAAGGTTCCTCACAAACAGTCTTCTGTGTCTCCATCGCCGACCCCGCCTCCGAGCTATTCTCCACCTTCTGTTCAGAAGACGCAGTTGAAATCCCCTTGTTCAACGGCATCCACGATAAAGACTGAGGCATCTTGGCCGTCGCCGGCCCCTAATTTGTTTCCCAACTCTAGTACATCACCACAGCCTACTGAGCCTAAATTTTCAGTATTACACACTAAACCCAACAAACTGAACATACTTAGTGATAAAGAGGCTAAGGCCAAACTGAAAACTGACTCTGCTACAACATTTTACATGTACCATCAGAAAAAAAAACTTCAGGATCATGATTGGTGGGGTTGTGGTAAGTTTACTTCTCTCTCTCTCTCTCATTTCAGCACCTCTTTGTTTTCATCTATTTGAATTCAACAAGGGCCTCAAATCGACCAACCCTTGAACAGGCCCTCACACTCATCAACAGATTTTGTATCTATTCGTTGGCAAATGTTGTTTGCTGTATTTCAATGCAAAAACAACACCCGTTTCATAAACTGCATGCACACAAAATGTGTCAAAATTATATATGTATACAGTATCGCCCGGTAACCGGACAAATTGGCCCGGACAGTTTCATCACATGGCAGCAATTTAATTGCTCCACTGTGAAAACTTTGGTGCTGCACCAACTTTATTTTACAATCAAATTTGATCTATTTTGTGCATTAAATAAAACAAAAATTAAATAACATTACTCGAGAAATTAAAAAAACTAGCTATAAAAAGTTATATAAAACAATGAACATGAATCAACTTATTATTGTAAATTGCATTAGATTTACATATTTTGATTCTATTTCGTTTTAAATCCCGTCATTTTCACCTTTAAAAAAACAAAACAAAAACAAAACTCTACAGCATTGAAACTATGTTACCAAAAATATAAATATGTTGCCGTTCAAAGATGAGTACAACACTACGAAAAAATATTTTTGGCAACAGTTTCAATGCTGTAGAGTTTGGTCATAAATAATACCTGATATGTTTTTATTGTGTAATGTTCCACTAAAAATAATAAAATACTGCTGTTTGGTTTAGAAGACAATTAACTTAAAAAGTGGTAGGCATGTACTTATTCATGGGCGATACTGTATGTATGTGTGTGTGTGTGTGTGTACACAGGAAGCTGCATATTGTGATCATTTTGGGACAGTCATTTAGATAATTGCCAACTGATAACATTAAGCAAAGGATATAAAAATTGGAACAA
>VCCN01004352.1:1269463-1298730 GCA_006491835.1 Architeuthis dux
ATGGGGTAAACAGAAGTTTTATTTTTAAAGGGGGTAACCGTTTTAACTCAGAGCCCGGGTGTTTCTATGTCTTTATCTTGTTGGGTTTAGGTCTGTTGAGGAGCGGAAGCCACATCTATATTAATGACCCTTCTCAAAACTATAGAAAATATCTTCCTCTATATATTTCACATCAGTAGTATTTGGTGGCTTTCACTGAAGATCAGGTGGCAGCAAGTCTCTTCAGTATTGTAGCTGATTTTAGTGATGCTGTTGTCGGAATGGTTTCAATTCTTTCTTGAATTTCTAGTTCCTCCAATCTTTTTGCCAACGCCTTGGGATTCTTATTATTAAATGTGTTGCCCTGTTTATGATAGACATTTTGTTCAATCTGCATGATTGTTAATATTCACAGCTATCCAAAACACTGGTTTGTTGTTGGGTTTAGCTTATTCATGTGTTCACACATATGTATCTATATAGCTGTAATTCGCCCAGCCCTAACCGTTCATAGTAGAAACTTGAAATTTTGTACACACACAATGAGTGGGGAAAATGCTTTTTTTCTTTTTTCTTTTTTTAAATTCCCCTCCAAAACAGGGTTTGAGTGTGGGGGGGGGGGGCAAATTTCAATGTAAGCTTATGCGAAATTGGTCACTAGATTGTGCCTGCTTGTTTTTTGTTTTTCTTGTTGAAAATTCAGACCTTTTTTAGTGATCACAGCCCAACTTTTTAATTGATCACCCGCAGCACAGCATATATGGGTGGCAGTGATTCATAATTTCCCTTGGAATGCTAGTATACTTTATTTTGTGTGTACCTTTTCAACCAGTGGCACAAGTTACTGTATACTCAACACAGGAACATTGTCTTTTAAATTTAATATGTTAATCTTAATACTGCCATGTTAAATTTAAAAGAGTATATGCCTGGGTTGAGCATACGGAAACCTGTCCTTGGTTGAAAAAAGAAAAAAAAACACCCGCACAAAATAAACTAAATACACCATTTTAAATGGAAAAAAAAAATAATCTAGTTGTTGGGTGACTTTGTAGCTACTGATAAATTTTTTATTTAAAATATTGACGGAAAATAACCTGTATATATAAAAAATATGACAAAACATTTTAAACTTTAGCGCTCTGTAGGTGACTTTGTTCACTGATCAAAGAGTTTTGTCCTGCCTCTGCAGGCAACCTCAATTGCCAAACGATAGTGTTTGAATTTTGATGTGTTGTCATGTTAATTTCAGTCTTACATGAACAGACACACAAGTTACAGGCTTTCACAGTTATTAAGTGCTAAGGTCAAGTGATATTTACAATAAATAAAACTAGTATAAACCTTTTAAAAATTACCTATATATGGTAGTGGGTTGTATTTGTTGATTAGTAAAAAAATTAATTACCAAAAACGTTTATGGAAAGAATGAATAAAACTATAGGTAACCAAAGAATTTGTTGAAATTTTATACTATTGGATAGTATGCATTCTAAATCCGTGAAGACATCTGGTACACTTCCAATGTGACCATTCAATTATTAGGTTGTTACATATGAAATGTCATTTTTTGATGGTAAGATAAAGAATGATATAAACAACAAAAAAATTGTAAATATAAAATAAAATATGGCCCATTTGAAACAATACCCTTTTTTCCAACGATCCTCTAATAATAATGTCAAAATCTTTTAGGTTTAGTGGTTACAAACTTGGTAAAAGCACAAATTATGGCTTCCTTATTAATTGAATCTTTTATTATGGATATGAAGTTCCAAATGCTTGAAAAGATGATGATCTGAAGGAGAAATGTTGGGTAAATATGGAAGATGCTACAAGACTTCATATCCTAATCCTCTAAGCTTTTAACCCTTGCTATTGCCTTGTGATGACATGGTATTGTTGAAGTCAGAAAGTGTTCAAACCATTATTCATGTGTCATTGGCCACTGCTGTCGATAACTCTTCATCATTAAGGACAGGTTTATTATCAGGATCCATATTTCCAGACCCAAACCTATTGAACCAGCACTGAACAGTTGACACTGTAGTAGTGTTCACTCCAAATGTTTTATTGATGTTATCAGCAGCTTGAGCAACGTTATGTCCTTATTTGAAATCATACTTGAAAATTAGTCTAACTTCTTGGATAGACACCATTGCTGCTGAGGGACCTAAAACCTCCAATAACAAATTATATCTCTATTTACATTGAATCTGCCAAAAAGATACACTTACATTAGCAAATCTTTCACCTTTAGCATTATTTTCTATGATGATGTAAAAAGAAAAGACATTTCATGTGTAACAACCTTATATTTGTCTGTAAAACATCTTTTAATTTCTGAACTCATAAATCATTTACATATTCAAAAAATGATGTACAATGTAGCTCTGCTTTCTTTGTAAGATTAAACTAAGTAAGCTGAAAATGGTAGTCTGTGTCTGATTAATCAAATGTTTAAGTTGTAAAAATGAATGTCAAGTGACTAAATACTTTTTTCGCTTATTAGATTTTGCTATTTAAAGGTATATAATAAAACTGACCCGTTGCCTATAATGTTGAGAAGAGTCATTAACATAGCAACTTTTGTTGGGACAATCTAATCACTTCTTCCCATCTGTGTCAACTTGGAAGAAGTGATTCGATTTTCCAAACAAAAGTTGGTAAAATTGAGCCATTCTCTCAAAATAAACATATGTTGTGTCACTGCTGATTTGTAATTTCTTCCCAAAACTAATTTTAGCCAATATTTTGAACACGATCCACTGTTAACAACGGTCATTTTATTCTAGTTCATAGATTTACTCTTTGCCAACCTTAATGGAAGGTAATTGGATAAACCAAAAAGCAAACTAGCATTCCAAGGGAAATTATTAATCACTGCCACCCATATGTGTTGGGGGTGATCAATTAAAAAGTTTGGCTGTGATCACTAATAAATATCTAAATTTTCAAAAATCAGGCTGGCACAAACTAGTGACCAATTTAGCATAAGCTAACATTGAAAAACTTATTTAGGAGGGGAAATTTTCAAAAACAAAAAACGGTTAGTGCTGGCCAAGGTACAGATAAAATTGAAATCCCCCAAGTATTTTCAAAAAATAAACATTTTCCCTACTCATTGAGGTGTGTGTGTGTGTGCACGTGTACGTGTACGTGTGTGTGTGTACGTGTGTACGCACTATGAACAGTTAGGGCTGGCCAAAGTCTGCCTACATAGATAGATACATATAAATGCGTGAACACATGAAAAACCTAAACCTTTGGTAGCAGTGATTTATAATTGATTCAGACAATAAACACAATGATTTTGTATAGAAATTGCAGGACTGAATACAAACACAACTTTATTGTGTAAAGCGGAACGGAAAAAAAGGTTGTTATATCAACAAACCTGTAAACAATGGCAACGCTGGTTGTTAAATAAACATTTAGTTTCAAACGCATTAACATTTTATTTAAACATAAAACATTTACTTGTGAACACAAGGTTAATATGAAGTGATATCATGGCGCTTCTATTTGAACATTTTATGATGGTTCAAATCTATGCATTTATATATGAATATAAAACTTTGATAGAGACCTAATTTTTTACTTTACAGAAAAATTCTTTAGACTTGCCATCACTTCCTTGGGGAGCATAGGGCTGCACTGTGCCAACAGACTCGGTTCTGGGCGACTCCCTTCAGCTGGGTCCATGCCATTCCGTCCGCTTTTGTCTCACTACTGATCTTCTCCCAGGTTCTCTTTGGCCTCCCAAATCATTCTCTTCCCCTGTGGATTCCAGTCCAGTGCCTGCCTTGAGTCAGCTGGTTTACTTAGGGTGTGTCCAATCCACCCTCACTTTCGCTTCTTCACATCCTGGTTGATGGGGTTCTGATTATTTCTCCCCCAATAATTGGCATTGGAAATCTTCTCCGGCCACTTGATGTTCATGATGTGTTGTGGGCATCTGTTGAAGATTCTGATCTGATTTCAGATGGACAATGCCTTGGAGTTCCAAATGGGTTTGCAAGGTGTTGAATGTGTATCTTACTTAGTTGATTAAGCTTTCATTAGCGTGCGTCTTGAGCCCTTCTGAAGAGGAATTTGCTTGACCAGGCTCTCATTGGGGGTGATGCTGCTGCAGTTTCAGTAGCTAGCCCCATCTCCAACCATCGTCCTTTATCCAGGCTTGGGACTAACAAGATGACCCAAAAGGAACATCTTAGCAGAGTTATAGAAACACCTTACAAACTGTAATTTCATAAGCTTTGTGCCACAATTGTTTTACTTTTCAAACTTTGCTTGATTCAGGTAAATAATGGAATCCTTTAAAAGATGAGGGAAAGATATTTGCATTTTCTGTTGATAACCTCATCTGGTTTCTTTGGATTAGAATGGGTCGCTTTCTTTCTTTCAGGAGCATTCCGTCTGACAAACTTGTTTCAATTGTAGCAGTGAATGTAGTCGAAAGTTGAGACAATCCAGCTGAAGATTATGTTGATCCATATTTATATATTTAAAACTAAACGATAAAATCGAATAATTATGAATTAAATTAACTTAAACATTAAGAACAACTCGAGTCTTAAGTCAGCAATTAAAATTATAAAACTCGCCTTTTGATGATATATTTGAAAAAAATGATTATTTTAAAATTTAAAAAAATATATAAATTTTAATGAGAATTTAAATTAAAATGTTTTCATTAATTTTATATTTACTATAATGCTGCAATAAAAATAACTTCCATAAATTTCATTTTTTTTTTTTATTATATTTTTTATTTCAAAATGATTTTCCTTTCACGGACACCTTACATGGGCCTCGCGGACTACTAGGGGTCCGTGGACCTCAGTTCGAGAATTGCTGGAATAAAGGATTTGGCTTGAAATTCTCGGAAGGTTACCAAATTTGATGGACACCTGAAGTACAAAGGGTACAAAAGCTGATGTGATTATAAAAATGAAAAAGTAGATCGGTATATAATAAAAAACCTTTTTTGTTTTGATGTTTACCCAAAGTTCATCTTTTTTTTTCTCTTTCTCTTTCTAGGCCTGAATAGTTCTGAAGAAGAAGAAAACAGTGAAGATGAAAGATTACCTTGGCAGAAAGACTGGCTAGTGTTGTCGTCAGATGATGAAGTTAAAGATGAGTAAGTGGCTCAGCAGACTTTGTTTCATATTTGAAAAGAAGCTAACATTTCTTTTTTCGTACTTAATTTTTAATTGTCATCTTTGTTTTCTGTAAGTGCACAGAACTTCCTTGGGGCTATCAAAGCCTAAAAAGCCAAGATGTTCTTATATATATATTTTTTTTTTTTTTTTTTTCTTTCCTTCATTAGAAAATTGTTTTTTTATTATCAAACTTGAAAAAAAAAATGTTAGCTCTTTTTTCCCCCCCAAAATACAGTACTTAATGAAAATCAGTCCTAATCAAATGATGCATTTTTGATGGCCCAAATGTTTAATTTCGCCAAACTTTGTTAGCATGACATGTTCAATGAATACTCCCTCTGCCCCAGTTTGTTGACTGGGGTAAAAGCAAGAAATGTATGTCATCCCTCTGTTTTCTCTATAGAATTTTAAGAAGAAAATAATCTTGTTACATATGTATCATTGCTAAAGGATATGATGCTTAGTTTTACATGATTTATGTAAAAACCGACAATTGCTACAGAAACAGTGATCGGGTCTCCATGGATCACTGGAGAAAATGGAGACAAAATCATTGCCCTGTGTGTCATGTGACACAGGAGCAACTAAGTCTGAGTTAGCACTTATATCATTAATTTATTGTACCCAAGATTGTATTACAAAAATCAACAAAAATAAAAAGAATTAGTCTCTTTGGGCCCATTTAAAATCTTTATTACTAATGGACTTTATGTAAGGATGTAACCGAAGCTGCTGCTGATAAATTGATGTCTCCTCCCCCTTTATGTTGGCTTTGTATTTTGTGCGTAAATGAATGATTGGTTGACAATATTTGATTAATTCACTCGAGTATTAAAAGATATAGATAATAGTCGACTGTATGATAAATCGGGTTTAATCTTGGTGTTTCTGAAACCTGTATTTAATTCTATATTTAACCTGCATTTTCTATAAAATATATATGCAAATAAGCTATCCAGAGCAAGATGTCGATTACATGTATGTGGGTATATGATAACCATGATGGTGCTCAACAAATCTACTTGCTGTATATATACTAAAATTGGAATAATACAGAGAATATATATATATACTATTCTACTAGTTGAAAGCCCACCCCTAGTTTGATAAAAGATCCTTGAGATGTAAGTCAAGTGAACATGAAAATTACAGCACACTTTCAAAAAGAGCAAATAACCTGGTTCAATACTGCCTGGAAGCACTTTTCGGATACACTGGTTTACAAATATGGATGGCCAACATTACAAAATATTTACAATTTCTTGATTGTGAATGTAGGCAAGAATACATGATATTAAGTGATTTGATTCCTCGGGTAAGAAAATCTTGGATATTTAATATAAATGTTAGAAACTATCAACCAAAACTGTCACCAAAACGCAGCTTTCTTGAGTTTTTAAGTTGGTCTGGTTGGCTGGCCATGTATGTGTTGCACGTATGGAGCTATAAGGCTGAAAATTTAAACATTTAAATACCCTTTTGTTCCAAAAATCAAGCTCAAAAGATTTTGTCTGCCTATGGTAAGAGATGACGTCATAATAGTAGTGAGAGTACGCAACAGATGTATTTTCATTATTCCCAAACTTTCTTGGTTTTATCATATTGTTGCTTGTTTTTCATCCGTTTCCTATTTCTCAATTTCAGAAACTTGTCACCTCAGTTCCGGAGCACAAAGTTGGCCATTCGCCGTACACAGCTGCGTCGTCAGTGTGTTCAATCCCGAATAGCTGGCTGCTTCAACGCTAATGTTCAAGTTAACAAGAATAAAGCGACTCTAGCCTTAATACATGCCTTACGGGATAAACCTCCCGCTGCTCTTAAATCCCTGCACTTTGTACTGAATAAACCTCACAAAAGATGGGATCTGTAAGTACTTTTCTCACTCCTTTATAATGTTCTTTAAAATTGATTTGAGATTATATAAGTGAACTAAACATTTTATGATCATCTTGGAAATGTTTACTTATACAACTTTGATAACTGACTATTTATTCCTGGTGCATAATACTTTTAAACTTTTTTTTTTTTTTAACTATTTGATGCTCACAGCATGAGTCGAGTAAATACCGTATTTTCTGTCCCCAAGAACACACCCCAATTTTGACTCAAAAAAAAAAAAAAAAAAAAAAAAAAAATAACCTTCTGTAGGATGCTGGGTAAATTTTCGAGACTTATTTTGCGGTGGGGGGAGCATCTTCGACGTCAGGAAATACAATATTTGCTGAAAATAATTTTTGCATCATTCTGTACTCTTCGTGATATATCTATACTGCTTTTCAGTCAATGTTGTTGAATCTTTTAGATCAGGAGTCGGCAACCTTTCTGGGCCGGATCGCATATTAATTTTCGGACAGTTTAATATCATTAAAAAGCTTTAAATATGGGAATTATCCATTTTAAATACATCTAGTTATATTTTGCTGTAAATAAATAAATAACGTATGCTAGAATTTAGCTTCAATATATTTAAATCAAGGCATCTTTTGAATCTGTTAAAAAGACACAAAAAAAATCTTTAAAACATAAAAAGTAAGCATATTATACCAATATTTGGTCACGCCGGTTAAAATCCCTCTGTGGGCCGGATGTGGCCCCCAGGCTGTAGGTTGCTTACTCCTGTTTTAGATAATCATATGCATTTAATGTGATATAAATTTTGTATCATGCTATACAAACTATTTCAAAATTATTGCTGTTTTCTTCAGTTTAGATATTATTATTTGCTAATTCTTTCTTACTATTTTCAAATTCTTTGAAATTTCAGACATAAAATGCCAAGTGTAAGGAAGAGGTTCTGCTGTTACAAAAACGAGGATGACCGTAAATGCAACAAGAAGGCTCTCCCTTGCACTAACCACTGTATCAAACGTATCCTTTGCGCATTGAGCTTCATCAACAGACTGGCTAGAGGAAACTATTCTCTATAAACACATAAAGGACTAATCAAGATAGAAGTTCTAGCAAAGTAGGACGACTTAACCGTCAAAAATTGATCACTACATATGGACTGATTTAACCAATCACTGCTAAATACCTTCCAATCTTCATTGCTCGTCTGTTTTTATCTAAATGTTATGCAACCATGGATTAGTTTCATATGCAATTTTTTTTCTGCCCTCTCCCTTCCTACGTTTGAACACAGAAAAGTAGGAACAATAATGTCAATATATCCAATCCAATAAGTCAAAACTGCAGTCCACTTCTGTACAAATTCAGTCCTCAGTCCACTTCTGTACAAATTCAGTCCTCAGTCCACTTGATTCCTTTATAGTGGGAAGCTAATGTACCAATGGTGGGAACCCAAGGTTAGCCGTGATTGGTCAATAACCCAACACTAAAATGCTATGCAAATCACTCCCAGTGCCATCTACCTTGACTTGGTCCAAACAGCTAATCATCAAGGGGGACACAACTCATATTAACACATAAATTAGTTAACAAATAAGAATAATATTAGAGATACTTGTTTAGCTCCAAGTAGAAAACATTTGAAGTATTCTTATTTTGTTCTTTATTTTTCAGTATTATTTCCAGCCTTAAATTAAAAAAATCTCTGCTGATAAAATTTATCCACTCAAAATTCTATTGAAAACAGCAAGGATAACTTTGCTAATCCTGAAGAATTTTGTTTCAAATCATCAATTTCTTTTAACTCTATCCAGACCATATTGAGCTCACTTGTGGTAGATATTGTATAAATAAAAAGAAATATTGACCAATATTGTTTACATTTAGCTATCTGATATATAATTCTTCTTTCATCTGAAGACATATTATTGCTTTGTCTATAACATTGAGAAAAGTCATTAAGATTCCAACTTTTGTTTTCGACAAACGGGAAGAAGAGATTGGATTGTCCAAAAAGAAGTTTGAATTTTATTGCTTTTATTTATAGATGTGTAAGTGCGGATTTTACCCAGTCTATACGATTGTTCACAATGTTTTGGTGGCTGAACAAGCTTTTCAACAATTATTTTCTCAGTCAGATATAAGATAACCTTGCAGAAATATTATGAATGAATGTAACTAGGCAGCTCTGTGATGTGTTGGGTCACCCTTTGAGGGAAAATTAGTGCAACCCGATGTGACCAGAATAAACCCGGATTTTTTTATGCATTTGCAAATAAATAATTAGCATTTAAGTTATCTTTGACAAATCGGTCATTATAATATTGATAGAGGTGAGCACAAATGCTGACCCTCCCACACTTAAGTTGCATACCACCCTGATTTTCTTTTCTAATTCTTTTATTTTATTTTATTTTAATTTTAATTTTAATTCTTTAAGGTAGTGCATTTTAGGGGTACCTTAATTCAATACCTCTTGTTACAATGCACCATTTTGGCTACTTAGAGGTCACGTACAGATAAACAGAATCAGACTTTTAGTATTAGGGGAGACCGTGCTAGTTGGTCTCCACTCAAAGCAGTGTGGAGTATTTTAATAGTTAAAGAAAGGAACCATTCATGTTTTAAAATGAGCGTCAATATCTTTCCTAAATTTGTGATATCAATAAATGGCAAAACTATTATAACATAACTCACAGTTTGGCTCATAGCTGACCTAGTGACGTAAGGACCAACTTGCCCTATGTCTGGGTAAGTTGGCCCCTCATTTTCAATAATCCGAAAACGATTCACAAGAACACGGAGCAGTGCAGTTTTTGTATTCAGTAGGCACAGTAATAAAAAAAAAAATAAAAATGATTTCACTACATTCCTTTAGACTATGACTTGAAAATAACATCATTTCCTTGTTGACTGGGATACATGATCAGATGATTGTATGACTAGAAAAATAATAAAAACTAGCATTTCAAGGGAAATTATGAATAACTGCCACTTATATATGCTGTGCTCAAAAAGTTGGGAAAGGGGGTGATGAATAAGTTACTTCTCTCGCCTTTTGTTGGGCTGTGATCACTAAAAAAAACTCTGAATTTTTTAAAAAAACAAGTAGACACAAACTAGTGACCAATTTAGCATAAACTTACATTGCATATTGAAACCCCCTCTAAAAACCTATTATGGGGGTAAATTTAAAAAAAAAAAAAAAATATACATTTTCCCTACTCATTGAGTGCGTGCGTGCGTGTGTGCAAAATTTCAAATTTCTACTATGAATGGTTAGGGCTGCGAAAGTCTGGATACATAGATAGATACAGTGTTGTGGGTCACAGTGATTTAAAAAAAACAACATTTTATTAAATTTTTATTAAAACCTCTCTTTTAATTATCAGGAATGAAATAAAATATAGGTGCATATTTGGCACTGCGGGACTAGACGAAAAAGGGACCAACTTGCCCCAACACAGACATATGGGGGGGGGTTGTTACCCTGTTAGTGGATAGAGCAAAAGCGTCACTACCTGATGATACCTTTGATATACAGTTTTTGCTCATAGATGTGCATGTCTGGCTGATACCATTCACTAGCCCTGAAACACGATCCAATTAAATATTCAAGAAGTTTACTTTTAATGATCAAAATCGTTTTTTAGCACTCACCTCACCAGTCTGCAACATGTACGCTCCAGATTTCTGG
Organism: Architeuthis dux; assembly: GCA_006491835.1. Taxonomy (NCBI): domain Eukaryota; kingdom Metazoa; phylum Mollusca; class Cephalopoda; order Oegopsida; family Architeuthidae; genus Architeuthis; species Architeuthis dux. The sequence continues at coordinate 1,280,153 of VCCN01004352.1, forward strand.
TGCGGGAATGTAGGCGATCATGTGACCATGTGACTTAGCCATGTGACCAAATTGACTGAAAATAGCTTAGGCTTCAAAGCCCGCGATCCGACTTACACTGGGGGGGCCCGACTAGTCTCGGTCTCCTCCACAGATATATTGTTCCCTTCCCATTGAAATTCTCTACATGTCCATATGATTATTTAATATATTTTGCTAACTTTCCTCTTACTTTTAACCATTATTATCTTTAACTTCTCTCAGATATCATGTATAATGTTGACCAACAGTTATTTGATTATTGTACAGCCAAATTTGCAGACAATACCCAATGCTGTGTTCCTGTTTTTGATATTAAACATGATTTGCCTCTCTGCCACGAGCATGCAGCTAAAGCTGTGAGTAGATTTTTCTTATGCATTCTTTTTTTGGCTTCATTTATCGGGAGCCAGCAGATTCACTGACAACACTTTACCAATAACAATTTCCCGAGATGTACAATTTATTGAGATATACAAATTACCGAGAAGGTCAAAATGAATAAAATAAAACAAAAATAAATTTCACAAGCAAACACTTTTGTTTTTATTTATGCTAAAAAAAAAATTAAGATACATAAACTTCATGGGGTATCTTTGCAGTTTAAACAGGTTTTCATCAGTTGATTTTTCACAGTTCAGCATCATTTCTATATTTAAATGTTTTTAATTTAATTTTAGATATTTATACTTACATTTTTGTAAATTGTAAATCATTATTTAATTTTTGACTATTATTTACCTTCAACTTAATTTTTTTAGTTGCCTTTTTTAAAATCAGAAATTAAGATGAAGATATTTGTTTTAAGTTGTATACTTTTTTTATTTGGGATTCAAAACTGACGGCAAAAATCAGTAAATATTTATAAATCAATGGTAAATCTCGGTAAACATATATCTCAGTAAATTGTATCTCGATGAATATCGGTAATTGCTGTCGGTAAATATTCCACGACCCTCATTTATCAGCCTTTTAAATTGATTTATGAATCTCGATTTTTCACCTGACTGAAAATTTACAGTAAGAACTAATCAGAAAAATATTAATTTATAAGAAATACTGTATATGCTGGGCTATAAGATGAACGGTTTACAATGATGTTTGGGATACTGCAGCTCACTGCAACTCATCCAAACCCCATAACTGTCCATATCGAGCTTCCCTAGTCATAATACCAGTACAATGGACACAGTGTGATATTTACAGATTATTTTTTTAAAAAATGAAATGACTTTTATAAATAAATCTAGGAACAAGTCAATCAGATCGGATATTTTTTACTGGGTTCTGAATCTATATATTTCACCAGTCGTGCTGGTCTCTTCAGGAATTTTGAACATAATGTGATTTTGAGCTAACATACAAAGACATTCGCTTCTTGCGTTGAATGTTGTCAAGGGAAATAACGTTATCAAAGGTAATAATTCTTTTTTAAAAGGGGGGAAACAGTGTTATCGTGGATTACACAATCCTATTCAAGCCCTTGTGCTCCGAATTGAATGATTGGATCATTTCAATTCCCTGGCAAGTCTCATGGTTTCAATGTTGGAGAAAACTTTGTGGTTCTTCTGAGCAAAATGCTTTCTGTTGCTTCTCTATTCAACCTAATAATTAAATGACTCTCTTATATACCAGCATATACGCTAACAGAAACTAAGCAATCAACAAGGGGTTAAACCATGACCATCACAGATTTTATTCAAATTTGGCACAATTATAGATAGACAAATTGAATGTCACCTGTCTCAAGTTTTTCACACTGTATGTCCAAGTAAAAATTTTAAAACTTGGTCATCCAAAGCATTGCCAACTTTGATATTTTATATCTAAATTTAGATATTTTTAGTTGTTTAGATATAAGATTGTTTTTAGATATCGGATATCAGTTCTAGCCACTTTTGATGATAATTTAGCTACTTTTAGCCACTATTAGCTATTTTGTCCATTTTGATCGATTTTGAGCATGGTTGACCGATTTTGTTCAATTTTGGAACAATCGTGTCCGTTTTTGAGAAAACTAATCTGGCAACCCTGGTCTTACATGAACAGACAAGTTACAGGCTTTCAAAGTTACTAAGTGCACAAAATCTTGGCACCCTTGAAAAAGAATGCTAACGGTTAATACTCATATTCAGTGAAAGGACTCCTTCCTGTAATTCATTATTAGATTTCATTCTTTGTACATTTCCAGTTTTGTTTTATGAAATTGTTTATAGAATTCCTTGTTGCCTTGCAGGACAATTACCAAAAAATCCAAAATACGGAGTCTAAACATAAACGACCCCGAAAGAAACCTAAGCCAGCTGCTCTTACGAGGCCACCTAAGAAAGGTAAAAAGAAAAAGAAGAAAACTCAACGCCGTAATGTCCGTCCACAGGAACCTGTTCCTCCTGCGGAGACGCTCAAGAATCCAGAGCCAGGTATGACACACCCCTCTCTCTTCAAACATTATTTTTTATTTTTCAACCTTTGTTTTGTATCATTTTAACTATGTAGATGCAGCAGAAAATAATTAGCTACAAACTGGACAAATACTGGATGTATTAACTTGAATTTTCTATTAGAAAATCATTGTCAACCATTTATTGATATTTAAAAAAGATTCTTTTACTAGTATTTCTTCATCGTGATTCTAGTTGCTTTACATTGCAACTAGCAACGCCATCACTCTACGGCTGCGAGTAAATGGCACAGCTCAGATAATGAAAAATAAATTTTCTCGTTTATGTTCAATATTTTCTGAATATTAAACTAGTCTAAAGGTAAAATTAAATAAGGATACAATTTATACAAGTTTAATGTAACATAAAATTCTGTTCCTACTAAGTTACGTCACCTGACGTCACAAGTGTGAAAGACAACAAATGCACATTGCTAATTATTATATGTGTTGATTCTTTATTCTTTACTTACTTTATTCTTTATTTACTCACTGCTGCCTACAAGTACACATGTGTGCCCCCCCCCTCCCAACATTAAATTGACCTTTTGTCACATTCTGCCCTCGTGGGAAGGTAGTTAAATAACTATTCACTGCCATTGACTGACGGTCTGAGTAGTTGCCATGTAAAGCAACTAAAATTAAGATGAAAGAAATACTAGCAGTCATTTAAACCTCAGGATATATTTGTCCCAGGTGTCTCGCAAGGGTTAAATGCTGTAGGAAACAATAAAAATCTCCCTGGCAAAACTAAGAATTTCTTGTTTGGAGAAACCATTTTTCTATCGTCTATTATGAAAATTTGCTTGTATTTTGATGTTTTTTTAATCCGCTAAATTCTTAAAATAGGAAATTTTAACCCTTTGAACACTGACCCCCGCACATGTACAACTTCCCACAATGTGGAAAAGAAAGATTGAGTGTTACATCTCAAACATATTTATTAGCATGAAAATAAACCTTTATGCATTTCATCACTGCAAACAACGACATAGCTTGAGGTACAGCAAAGCAAAAGCCGAGTGAAATGGGTCGCCAACATATATGGACAAGGTGGAACGTGGGTGACCCGTATGTTGAGCACCAGCAACCTGTATATGGTGAGTTGCTGGCTATAACAGGCCCCGGCCACGAGTGCCGGATAGTAGAAATGAAATGAAGGGTGTTTTCTATGCCTGGTTTATTTGACTGTAAGTTCTTTGTAGGTCTTTGAGCTAGTGGGGTGTGGCTGTTTAGATTAAGTGGGTTGGGGTAGGGGGATGTTTAGATTAGGTGGTTTCTTGTGTGGGCTGTTAAGTTTTCACAATGTTTCTTTTCCACATTGTCTAATCACATCTACCATTCTGTCGGATTCCCTTACATCCACATAACAAACATATAGATATGTATACGATTCCTGGGGCGTCAGAACGTATAAATGCTTGTAAACAAAATGCGCGTGTTAGCAGTCGCTAAAATGGCAGCGTGTGTTTATGGACTTCCAAAAGGTGGCCGCTCGTGTTCAAAGAGTTAAACGTGGCGTTTAGGTATTAAAAAAATAAATATTTTTCTTTAAAGAAATATTGTTTTCTCTCCGGGTGACGTGTATATTTATTTTGTCCGGGCTTTCATTAATAACATTTTGCTCACTCGGCTACAGGTCAGTATCTGTAATCGTGACTACCTAATTGTTGATAATTCTTTTCCCGCGCCTCTCCAGCTGCTGCTGCCACTGCTGCTCTCTCAGACCCTGCTGCCAACAATGTCACCCTTGCTGCCATGGCTGCAGCCAACGCTGTTGTTACAAATACCTCAGATGTTCTTGAGAGTACGAACATACTTCAAGACTCCTTTCTATCAGCAGCTGATAAATCGGTCAACATGTTACCTAGTTTGGTTCCATCCTCAAAGCGTGAGTAGTTCAGAAAAAAACTTGCATGGCCTTCTTTTTTTTTCTTTTTTTTTTTTACAAACAAAAGCAATAAATTCACTTGCTTGTTATAGGGTCATACTCAAAAGAAAACTTGTCCATTCTTTGAAACAGGAGAACATAACATTTTTGGTGATTTGAACCATTAGCAATTTCTGCTATGGAAGACCATACACGTAAAAATCTCCTGCTTTAGAAGATTTTTATTTTTAAGAATTTTAATAATACAATGTTTACTCACCTTAGTTACCTCAACTCATTTTTTTTAGTTACCTCAACCATTCCTGAATTTAAAGGTTTTTAATTCAAATTTATGAAAGGGCACAAATACAGATTAAATTTATGTAATTGTTTTTAAGACATAAATGCCACTGGTCCAAGATGTGGCGAAAAAGTGGAAATGGACTCGCCCGAGGAAATAACCTGCTTGAGGTAGCGGCTCCAAGTTTGTGATAGCTTACCAGTGATAAGCGAGAAAGTACCCCGTGAAGGAATCATTCCAGTGTTGCAACATTTACATGCCCTTGGACGCATTGCATTGAAACTGTGTCAGTGTTTTTCTCCCTCCCCATTTCTACTACACAAGATTAAAACCAAGCTAAATTCAGCACTCATTTTCAACGTTCTTTTTCGCAGCAGTAGCACAACATGGAATTGTATGCTGAAAACGTAACATAAAAAGTAACAATCACCTACTATTTGATATTATATTACTACAGTGGATAATAATGAGATATCCAAAAAATAAAACTCCTGAAATAATTCTGCGGAAAATCTTTCCGATCCACAGAAACCAGTTTCTAAAGCAGATTTTTTACACGTATGGTCTTCTGTAGCAGAAATCACCAGTGGTTGAAATCACCAAAAATGTTCCGTTCTCCTGTTTCAAAGAATGGCCGAAAACATTTTTTCTCTTAGCCTCCTTCAGTATACAATTATGACAAGAATGAAAGTAAAACTTCTTTTGTGAAATAAATTCTTGGGAGGGAATTTTCAAAAAACAAAAACAAAAAAAATTTCCCTACTCATTGAGGGAAGCGTGTGTGTGTGCACACAAAATTTCAAGTTTCTACTATGAACGATTAGGTCTGAGCGAAATCCTGATACATATAAATGTGTGAACACATGAATAACCTAAACCTTTGGTAGCAGTGATTAATTTATTTTAAATGAGAAGAAAGCACATTTTCTTTATGAATTCACTTAAGAGTAAATTTTTTCTTTATGATGCGATTCATTTTTGACAGTTAAATTGTCCTACTTTGCCAACGAATGGTTGACAAGGGAAATTGAAGGACTACTGCTCACTACAACTCCTCTCCAAGCCTTATCACTGTCCATATTGAGTTTCGGTAGACACCTTAGTAGTCATAATACCTGCGCATTGGAGGCAGTGTAATCTTTGCATAGATTTGTTGTTGTTTTTTGTTTTTTTTTAATTATATACCGGCATATACAGTATGCTACTTTTCAACTTACCTGCTTATATCCAATCTGCCTTACTTAAAAAAAACTCTCTTTAGCATATTTAATGTGTATTAAAGTTTAAGCAGTAAATTTAGCCTTCTCTATATGGTTATTTGGTTTCTGTATAATCTATGAATATTAAAAGATTATTGATTTTTAACATCAACCTTACTATCGAAACATTAAAAAATTGACTTCTGCTAAATTGCTAAGAAAACTTTTAGAAAATTTTAATGCATTGTATTTTAAATCCTGATTTCAGTTTATTCATCCAAATGTTTTTTTCTTTTCCATTTTAATTTAGAAAGCAAATGTCAATCTATATTTCTTTTCTTTTCAGGAACATCTATTCCGCTTCAGTTACCCATGGACCTTACTCCTGTCTCGAGTAGTTCAGGTGTTGGATCAAGTGCTGAACTCAACCACATTGATTTTAGTAAGCTTGGTAAAAACCTGGACCTGGGAGCTGTATTGGATGATGGCTTTTCACCTGGTAAGATTTTGAGTTTTCACCGGGAGGTTCTCTCGGTCTCTTTTGTTGATATAGAAGCCAAATTTTCTTGAGGGCCTGGAATCCTTCTAAATACTCCTGTATTTTTTTTAAGGACAGTTTCATAGAAAGGGGGAGGGGGTTATCACCAATCCGATTGTTTGTTTACATTTTATATGCAAAAATGTTTTTGTTTACAATTGGGAAAATTTCTCAAATCTTAACTGATTTTGCTGTAATTTGGCTATAATGTTGACAAAACCCCAGGAGAATTGTTATACAGGTTCTTGGGCACCTAATTACTGAAAATATATAACATTTTTAAGAATGTTATGGTTTGAATAAAAAAATTTTTAAAAAGTAATAAATCTGATATCTCAAAGTTAATTGTCCTAATAAACAACTAATTGCCACTGGTAGTTCCGTATACCATATTATATCAGTTGTGACAGACAAACACCACCTCCTTCGTTTTCTGCTGGGGACCTTTATACTTTTAAGATTTGTTCAATCTTTTGGATAATGCTCATTTTCTGTCTGGTCCATCATTCTTTAAATTCCATCAGAAGCTGAGCTGGTTTGATGGGAGAAATTGCTATTCTGAACAATATTTACAATAATAGTCCTGAATGGCTTTTGAATACAACTAAACTGAGATTCCCATGCTTCTTGAATTTTGCAGATAATCCAACAATAATTTGCTGTTGAATCTCTGTTTCGCTAGGTAAATCTAACCGATCAGGATTTTTTTTTTTTGCATCTCGTCCAACATTTGACTGGGACCTATCTTACTTACTGCATTTGTCCTGAACACCTGGCATAAACATTTTGTCAATGTCATTTTTGAAGTACGGGATGTTTTACTTACCTTTTTCCTCAATCTTCGGTCTCCCTAGACACCAAAAAGTGTTACAAACAATTTTTCAGACCAATTAGATTCAGCGATGAAAATTTTAGCCAAAAAAAACAAACTATTTCCAGACTAAGTGGTAATTCGGAGGTAGAACCACTGTTGAGGTTTACTGTTGGAATTGTAAAATAATTGGGTACTCTTGTAATAGTGTGGGGTACAGGGGGTAATATGCATAAAAGACTCAGTTATTATCCTTGCATCCCCTGAAGAGTTCTGATAATTGTTAGGTCATTGATAATAAATTGAATTACATTATTTGGATATTGTTCTGTCATTTGCTCTGTGCAGAGTAGATTTTTAATTTTATGTTTGGTTCCCTGAATCTCAACTATTCTTTTATTTTCCAGATGCTATAATAGAAAAATCCTTTGAGCTGCCACTGGATCAAGCCTCTAAATTGTTGGAAGAACAGGATTTTCAAATGTTTAACAAAATGCCTGATGCTTTTGATATATTTGCTCCAGGTAAATTTATTATCAGTAATTTTTTAAAAAAAATATAATATTACCCAGTGATTTTTGAAATTTGATAATGTAATTTTTTTTGTTTGTTTCAGGTTTGCCAGATTTGGCCAGAAGAGGAGATAATCCGAGCTTTATCTCAGATGTTTTTGGTAAGTCTCTGAGATAAAGCTCGGATTTTCTCCCCTTCTGGCCAAATCTGGCAACCCTCACTGTTTTGTTTGTCTGATTTATGAAAATTATCATCTAAGTAGAAATCTGCATTTCCTTTGGAAGTGATTGCTAATTTCCGTTTGTGTATTGGGAGTTTGTATTGATCACAATATGCAAAAAGGACACACCTTTTTTTGCAAAAAAGCTCTACACAAAAAGCAGTCTTATACCCTGATAGGTTTAGGAATTCTAACTGATACTTTTTCCATTGTCTTATATTAATATCATTTTTTAATTGCCATATATAATTTGTATTTTTATCATGGATTTATTTCTATTATTGCAAATTTTATATTTTTCAAATTTTGCTATAATATCACATTTTTTGAGGTTTTATTTAATATTTATTGCCAAAAGCGTGCCACAGAAATTGGAAGATTATTTTGGATATAGATTGGGTTAAGAGAAACTTTACTAGAATTATCGAGGGTATAGATAATTTAAGTTATAGGAAAAGATTGGAAAAATTGGGTCTCACAACACTACATGACTAGAATGTGCAGATATTTGATTGAAACTTTGGCAATGTTTAACAACTTAACCATCAAAAAAGGATTGCGTCATAAGGACTGATTTGACTGATCACATTTTTTACTTTCATACTAAGGCCAACGTAACAGTGTTTGAGTTTTAATAAAAAATGTTTATTTTATTATTTATTTTTTATTTAGATGAAGTATTGTAAACAAGTTTTATTAATTTTTGACAACTATTTATATTCAACTTAATTTTTATTTTTTTAAATTTTTTTTTAAATCACAATTTATTTTTAACAAGGACTAGCACAGCAGTGTAAAATGGTTTATAATAAATGAATAATAAAATAATAGCTTTTTTATTAAATCCAATTTGAAATGTAAGATGAAGGTAAATATTGGTCAAAACAATATTTTGTCTAAATAAAAAATAAATAATAAAATAATCGCTTTTTTACTAAAACCAAAACAAACACTGCTGTATGGTACCGGTCTTAGTTAAATTGTTTTGTTTTTTTTGTTTTTTTTTTTATTATTTTTTTATTTTAGTTTTTTTTTAATTAGGATGAATGTAAATAGACGTCAAATTGATAAAAATTGTTTACAATACATCTAATAAAACAAATAAAATAATTGTTTTTTACTAAAACTCAAAAGTATGACAGTAAAACATGTTAGTTTCTTTAGCGATGATCGGTCAAATCAGTCCTCATGATGCAATCCTTTTATGATAAAAGCTTATGTAATGCCCTACATCTGGTATCTTTCGATGATCCTAGCTCTTTAGAAGATTTTCAAATGCTGGTGGTCAGATTCTCCTCTACATTGTGCAAACCATCATAATCAACAACTGATAGTCATCCACTTAAAATGCTTAAACTAGTTTTGAGCAGTGCGGTCAGATATCGTTTCATTTCTTTCCACTTCCCGAATTCTGCGAGCAGCTTCAGTGGCTTTAAGTTTAAGTTTTAAAAAATGCTTCAAAATTGCCAGAATCTCAATACTTTTACTTGCCATTATAACATCTGAAACAAAAGGTACAACTGATTAGCAATGATATGATAAATATAATGATAATATTAATAAAATAGTGAAGTCCTCAATAGTCTTTAGATGTGTACAGGAAATAAGCTTTGGTCTGTGAAAAAAAAATGAAAATACTTTTGATACAATCTAATAATTTTGAACCTAGCCTTTGCTTTTTAGAACAGTGGGAAATATTTTTGTCTGAAAATTATCATGTCTCACTTGTCTCTCATTGGTTTTGATGATTTCTACAGCTCGCAATGGTGAATACGATCCCTCGAAAGAAGAATCAGAAGATCTTGAACGAGCACTTGCAGCAGCTTACAAAGACATTCGAGATGCTAAAGAAAAGCTTGATAAGTTATCTCGTGTTGGAGAACAGTCATCTCAACTAATGGACGTCCATGATGAAGAGTGGACAAAACACATAGCGGATTCACTGTTGAACTCTGTCCCGACTAATCCGGCATCTGTCACTGCCACTCACTTGACTCCAGGAAACGGATTAGCTTCAGATCTTATGAAAGACAATTTGAACGTCTTGGATGGCACGGACTTAACTGCCAGCTCGATGCCGTTGCCTGGGCAAGTGATCAATGCCTCCTCAGTCGGTTCTATTAGCGGTGCCGCCTCAAATGGGGGTGGCGCTTCAGCTCTCCCCTACAATTGGATGAACTTTAACCTTGGCTCTGTGTCCTCTACCCTGCCTGACCCATCTGTTTCTAACTGCACCAACTTGCTAATCACCACCAATAATAACAACAGCAAGCAGACGTCATTGTTACCCTCACAGTCTTTGCCTGCAGAATTGGCCTTAACATCCTCACATATTTCAGCCAGTCTCCCCCACACTCCCTATAGTATTTACAGGTCATCTGCTTTGAACAGTCGAACGATACTGGCAACAAATTCCAAAATGTCCCTTGACGGAACTGCGCACTCTCTTGGGGATCTTGCGGCTCAGCAACATTCCCAAGAGCTGAAAATTTCACCATCTTTATCACCGACAGTGCAACCGCAGGACGCAAGCCAGCAAGTTGTATCTCGTGCTGCCCGAGGCCTACCTTCAATTCACACTACTGTGTCACCGGCTGCAGCAGTGCTGTCCGCCCACCCCAACATAAACTCACATCCCTCACCACAGATGACCACGCCTAGTATCCAAATACCATCCTCACAGCCTGCCACTCTACAAACTTTACTTTCAATGCAGAATCGATCTACTGGTATCTGGCCAACGGGGGCAGCACCAGCCGCAGCTACAGGTTCTGGAATTTCCATCAACTATTTCAATGGCTTGCCTTCAACAGGGAGATCGTCATATGTCCAGAATATGGATACCGGGCCACCTTTGGGCAGTACGGCCAAGTATCAGTTAAATTCACATTTGGATTCAGGGGAATACAAACAGGACTTGACATTTACTTCATTAGCACATTCCATGGGGACTTCCCATGGGGGAGCCCAAACAACAGGGACTGATAAGCATCAGGGAGCGAAACTTGGCCCCCCACAGCCATTTAAATCATCTGGGGAAAACACATAGCAGTGAATGTGATATTTGTATATTTCAGTGCTGTGTCAGACTATTCACAACTTTTCATCCACCTCCAGGTGCCTATATCTATCAATCTACCTACCTACTTATCTATCTAGCAGTTTAACACACTTTTTTTCCTCTTCATTACTTCATCTTTATTTTCTTCTTTCTAAATTAAAACTCGTTAGAAAATTACAATTAAATTTGCACTCTTAAACAAAACACACACACACACCTCGCTCGCATACATGCAATAATAAAATAAACCAGTCCCCCAAAAAAGAATCGCTGATCATAGCTTTAAGAATTTCTCTCTCTCTCTCTCAATCTCAATCTCAATCTCAATCTGAAAAAAAAAATCCCTTCTACTTCTAGTCTTGCTTAAAATCGTCTGAAGTCTTCTCAGAAATGGAAAGAAAAAGCACATACATGCAAACACACACACATAACTTACGAAGAAGACTGATCAGTGTTTGAAATCTATTAAGAAATTTTTTAAATTTAAGAATTTTTTCAAAGAAATTTTTTTAATGAAAACAAAACTTAAAGGAAAAGAATGAGAAGGAAAAACTTGAATAAACTATAAAAAAAAACATTGAAAAGGTTAAAAAAAAAAAATTGTTCCTCACCACTTTCATTCATCATTTCATCTAGACTTGTAAATAATCTCACTATTTTTTTTTGTCATGTCTTTACATACTGCACATAGATATTTGTATGTAAATATATATATATATATATCTATATACACACGCATATATAAATATATATATATTCCAGGTGGTTTGGGCCCCTTGTTACAAAAAAAGAAAAACCATAAGAAAAGACGAATAAAAACCTAAGAAACAGCAGGATGCCTACTAAAGAAAGAAGCCTATTTTGCTAACATCTGCTGTTTTTACAAGTGACTGGAAAACACACCAAGGGTACCTTGTTATTGTGGGTTGTTTTGTGTTTAAATGTAATATCATATCATGGAGGTATGAAGAAAAGAAAGAAAAGAAAATGCAAGCACAAAAAGAAAGACATTTCATTGCTAGATCGGATTATTGCTACAGTACCGTCACCAAATTGTGGGGAGATATTTCAGGGGCACATATGCATAAAAAAAAACACATACACATAAATAAAACCACCTGATTGTTTTCCTGCTTCCCTTTAAGAACCCCGCCCGTTTTCCGAAACTTCTTCCTACAGATTTATTCCCCTAATACCAACCCCAGAAAAAATAAAAACAACAAAAAAAAAATGAACCCAGACCTAAATAACGTTAGATGAATAATAATAATAAAAAAAAAAAAAAATATGTGAATACTGTAATAAATTGAAGAACCTATTTATGTATTTATCGTAGTGTGGAAAAAGAAAATGGATAAAAAAAATGAAATGGAAAAAATTGAATCCAATAATTTATTTGACAACTTTTTTTCTCACCACTTGTGACCTTGTTTTTGGTACCTGCTACAATACCTCACCATTCAATCCTGTGTTTTTCTTTGTTTTTTTTTTTTTTTTTTTTTTTTTTTTCTGTTTATTTTATTTTATTCTCCCCCTAATTTTTCCATGAGCCGCCGGTGGGCTACTACTGTTACACTCTGCAATGGTGGTAGCCGAGATGGTCATTGTTTTTTATTTTTTATTTTTTTAATTATTTTAATTTATCTTTTAATATTTCTTAACGTCACACTGTGTCATCAACTTGGCAGAGAAAGGAAGGAATATGGGCAGAATCTTTTTTTTTTTCTTAACTGGGGAAAAAGAAAATTCCTTGTCCAAATTATTTCCTTTTTTCTTCTTTTTTTTAATAAAATTTAAAAATTAAAAAAACTCAGGACTCTCAGACATTCACTGTAATGCTGTGTTTTTTAGATTGAGGCTGTGAGACTACCGCAATACGTTGATTAGTGCAGGTTTTGATGTTAGTATGGCTATGGTATTGCTGTACAAATTAATGTAACTAAGTATAAGCTGGAAAAAAATACACATTAAATTATAATTAGACCTTGAACAGTGCAGAATTGATTAGTGCGAGTTTTGATGTACGGTTAAGGTATTGCTGTACAAATTAATATAACTAATTATAAGCTGGAAAAAATACACATTAAATTATAAGACCTTGAACAGTGCGGAATTGATTAGTGCAGGTTTTGATGTAGTACGGTTATGGTATTGCTGTACAAATTAATGTAACTAATTATAAGCTGAAAAAAAAATACACATTAAATTATAAGACCTTGAATAGTGCGGTTTTGAACAGTACAGAAAATTCTGGAATGAATTAACCGCCCTATATCTGTATAGTGAAAAATGATTTCTCCTTTCCCAAATTCAAAAAGAATTTTTATCTTATTTTTTATTTTACCAATAGATTATTTCCAATAAGAAGAGAAGGAAACTAGATGCCTCGCTGCTATTTGTGCCACCTCGGTGGACCATAGCATGCAAACGCTTGGCTTAAAGGGTGGGTTTCAGCCGTGCACTCGTTGCACTTCACCTTAAAACTCCATTGTGCGGGCCTTTGGGCTATTCAAGTACAGGCCATAGGACCTGAAAAGACGTAGGAAACCCTCCCAGATCTCCGTTCGCAGAGCCAAGCCATCATTTCCGAAGAACTGCTCTTTTCTTCTGATCTTAACTGCTATACATTTTTTGTTCATCCGATGCTAATCGTTAACTTTTTCCTAAATTTCCATAAACCAACATGCAGTATGCAAATCTTATGAGAAGCCTGATTTGCTTTAGTCTTAGTCATTTGCATCTTAGTCATTTTATCTTTATTAGATGAGGCATTGTAACCATTATTAGTTTTCAAATTCGTCTGGCTAGCTATGTATGTATCATATGTACAGGTCGCACTAATGGAGCTAGAGGGCTGAAAATTTGAACATTTATTCCTTATGTCTAGAAAAAACTTTTTTTTTTCAATCACTCCACCCCCAATAGGTTTTTAGTGGGAGGTTCAATTTACAATGTAAGTTTATGCTAAATTGGTCCCTAGTTTGTGCCTGGTAGCATTCACGCTTGGTTTTTGAAAATTCAGTCTGTTTAGTGATCACTGCCCAACAAAAAGCGAGAGAGCTAACTTTATTTATTGAACCCCCCCCCCTTTTTTTCCAATTTTTTTAATTGATCATCCCCCAACATGGCATGCAGCCAAAAGATGTTGGTCACGTGACTGTTTCTATTGAGTGACTGACCAGATCTGTCATTAATTTTTGATTAGTATCTTCTTTCATCTTAATTCTTTTTAAGTTGCTTTTTATAGCATTTTTGCTTAGGCCATCAATCTATGGCAGTGAGAAAACGGCACAGATTGGAAAATGATGGATAAGCTCTTGGTTAAATTCAAACTCATGTCCCTTTTGCAGGGGAACCTGAATGAATGCACAAGCTGCTCTAACCATCTGAGCTACGAGAACTCTACAAAAGTTGCGATAAAAAGCAACTAAAAAAAATCAAGATGAAACAAAATACTTGTCAAAAATTAATAATAATAATTTTCTCAAACCAACTCCAGTTCAAGTTGGAGCTGACTTTATTATTAATAGAATGACAGTGTTTTGAATTTAGGACCTCTTTGTAACATACCCTACGGGTCCTGCACTAGCTTATAATTGAACCATCGCTGCTTAGTCTTCGTCTCCTCAAAGTTTCTGAGGGAAAAATTAAAAAATGAATGAAAAATCAACAAAATGACTAAAACTTATGAAAATTTTTTATTCAGTATAAACTGGCTGTCCTATACTGAAAAACTATGCAAAATTGCAGTTGAAATAACCCAAAAGAAACAAGCAAGATTTTCTCAATGCAAAACTAGTATTAAAATTTTTCAGTTTTTAACTGTTCAAGAAAAGTGGCAAACTTTTCTCTCCAGGTGAACTGTGAAATTAATATACCAACCAGAACAATCCATTTCAGCAGCACTAGGTACAGACGTGAATTGCCTGAGTGCTTGGATGATGGTATGATTATGTCTGTGTACCTGATGTGGCTGAAAAATGTATTGTTCTGGTTGGTATATTAATGACCACAATTTTCTTTGCCGGTAGAAAAAGGTTTGCTTATTTTCTTGATTAATACACTTGACAAGGTCTTGAAAACGGCTTGGCCGAAATGTTGTGTTGACAATATCACAGAGAGGAAGAAGAGGTTGGAATACATTGGTGTTGTTAGCTAATGAATATATTTGCAATTGAATCTCTCCTCATCTTTGATGTTGTCAACACAACATTTCGGCCAATCCATTCATAAGCACTCATCAGGTATATAATTTAAGAAAAAGGTTGGTGAAAACGTGTCGACAACATCGGGGGGGGGGGGCGATTTTCCGAACAAAAGTTGGAATGGAGGGTACTGTGGGTTTTATAGGTACAAATTGATCACTACTGGAAAAGCTTGGCTTGGGTCTGATATCCATATTGTCGAGTGCATGGAACCTCAGAGTTTTCACTCTTCAGTTCTCTTTTCTACCACTGAACTTTATAGTGCCAAATCTCTAGAACAGGCTTGGGCAACCTTTTTGATCTAGCAGGCCACACAAGACACTTTTCATCTTTATTCGGGCCACACAAGACACTTTTCATATTACAGAAACCTTAATTTCTATTTTAACAAACATGAATTACAATTATTATATTGATTTTGTGAAGCCAAAACAATAGGAATTTTACAATATAAATTATAAAACTGACTTTCTGAGAAGAATTATACAAGATTTTAAACAAATGTCCAGATAAAAATGCTGCTGTGGTCCAATGGTTTCCCCCCCCATATGTGTTTTAGAGTAAATAGATCTTTCTTGCTAAGACACTTGTTTTTCAATCTTCCTTGTTTCCTCTGACCAGTTAACACATTGTGAAGCCATATATTTTATTTTATTTTACTCAAGTGGATGAACATCATTGCATTCTTCATTTTCATGTTACCCATTCTTTTTTCTCAAAGCCTTGAAAATATTCAATTCTCAAAGAATAGGACAATTCTGTAAGAGTAGAATAAGCCATCCAGTTAAGAGTTTCTAGCCTTTAAAAGTTGAATTATATTCACTTCTGATTTCAATATTATATGTCGGATTCTTTCTTAACTCTTAACATCCTGTTGAAAATTTTCTAAGCCCAGTCCTGTAATGATTAAGCAGAAAATGGCTAAAAATGGTTTGTTTATTCAAATGTTTATAGTGTCTTTACTTGTGGGCAGATTGTTGTGAAAATTGGCAGTATTGCAAGAAAGACTTGTGTGGCCTCATGCTCTTTAGGATTTTCAGCCATGATTGTTTACGTGCAGCCTCATGCTCTTTAGGACTCCAAGAGTTAAGCCAAATATGTGAGAAAATCATGCTTCATCTTTTCAGTTCCAATTGAGAGTTAGGATAAAGAGAAAAATCCTTAATATTTTAAATGACTCCTGTAGGTTTCCTGTGCAAGCCAGATGTAGTTGATTGACAAATCCGTACAGTTATGCTCAGTGCTGTGAAACCGTCTAGCATGTTGCTGTAACTAAAAACCCATGGAATCGAAGCATGTGTGTCCAAGGCAGTATGCAACATGCAACAAAATGTGTGTTGTGTGACAGTGAACATGTTAACACTTGAAATAGAAATATAGGTATATAGAAAGATGTACAACAAAGCTTTTAGGTCTTGGAAATAAATATACACACACACACATACAGGGTGTCTCATAGAATTGTCCCTTTTTTGTTCCAGTTGTAAGGGAAGTAACATTGTATTTAATTTTTATTGCAAAATAATTATCAAATGGGGCAGAATTTATGTGAACAAGTGCAAGGGAAATAACTCTGTGACAGTTTATACTTACATTATTCCCCTTACAAGGAAAAAAAAAAGGACAAATTTATGAGACACCCTGTGTGTGTGTGTGTATATGTAGATATATATTTATTTTATATTATATGTGTATATATATGCACACACACAGGGTGTCTCATAAATTTGTCCTTTTTTTTTTCCTTGTAAGGGCAATAATACATATAATGAAATGAAAGCAGTTTTGTCTCATTGGGAATCCATAGCCGTGTTGCAATTGAATATTCTGAAGACCTGATGACTTTTAGAGAATTACAAACAAATGTTGATGCAAGTTTTGTGAAGCACTTTTGTTATTCAAATTGACTTTGTTTCCGTCACCCTTTCTTTATGTATCCCTTCACCTCACCTCAAAACCATTTCATTGTGTGCATCATTTTCTCGTCCTCTGCTTTCGCTCCTTTCCTGCTTCTTTGATTTGTTTTATGTTTTGATTATTTTTTTAAATGATAATAATAATATTGATGATAATTCATGCTGCACCATTCTTTTTTTCTATTTAAAAAAAATATATTTTGGTCATCTTTTTGGAGTTCTTGTAATGAAATGTTAAAGCTTTTCCTAACCTTTGTTTTAATCCATAACCCATCAATTGCAGATGACGGGAATTTCTGTCGATTCAGTTCTATGGCTACCACGATAAAATTGTTTTATTGATTGGTGGCAACTCAGTTCTATCTGTGAGTCGGGGTTTTATCTTGCAGTGGATAACTTGTAATAGATTATCTTGCAATTATTGGTAAAGGCTTTTATCTTGCAATGGATAAACTGTTACTCTTTGCCACCTTCCACCAAGATTGGCAGATTGGGTTACAAGGGGGGGGGTAATTTAAATTTTATCTCAGACACTTACCCAACACAGGCATTGAATTTGGAACTCGAGTGAGTCTGGAGGCAGAGGTTCAATACCAGCCTCTTCAGGCGAGCCAAATTCAATGCTATTGTAATGTCTGCGTTGAGATAAAGTTTAAGTTATCTCCCCTTGTAGCTCAATCTGGCAACCCTGCCTTCCGCAGTTAATGGGTTAATATTTTATTTGGACCACTTACCTCGTTCAGTCTAAGGTCACTAACCAAATTAATTTTTTTATGTTTTCATTATATTGTCGTTTGATTTTAGCATAAAACGCACAATCCTTTGCTGTTCAAGTTGAATTTAACATAATTTTTCTCCCTCCAGTTTTTTTTTCTTTGCACAAACAATTATTTTATAACTTTTTAAAATTGTCTTTCCTTGCCTAAAAAATAGTAACTTAGTTTGGCATCTTTAAGTCACAACATATACACTCTCATATACCTATATTATATCTACACGTATATCTACAAGCAATTTTTATTATGCTAAGAAACTAACTTTGAATGAAATTTAAAACATCTTATCATTGGCTACAATATGATACAATGTGCACATTTTATTTGGCTTTCTGGTCTTTACAGATAACTTACTGTTTTTGATGGCTTATAAGACCCCCCCCCCCTTATTTCAGCAGGGAATATTAAGAAGATGCATTTCTCTGAATACCTCTTGCATTGGGCGTTCACTGGGGGTGCCAATGAGGCATTTGCCTTCTCACTGAGGGTGAGGAGGTTTGAAAGTTGGAATCTTATAGAGGCTACAGATCAATCGATCACTATGAACAGTGACAGCTATGGGGCGAGTCACTGCTTAGGTACTCTCTAGTCCTTTACCTGAAAACTGACATCTTGATATATCCTTCTGTCCCTACCTGGAAAAGTGTTAGTGAATGCTGTGTCCTCTCGTTTACCACCCAGTTTGAGAACTCCTCAAGTTCTGGATAATG
>VCCN01004352.1:1314479-1332362 GCA_006491835.1 Architeuthis dux
CAAAGAACTATTTGAATGTTAATGACCCTTCTCAATACTATAAAAAAAACAATTATCTTTTATTTCCTTTTTATTAGACTAAGTATTGTAAACCATAATCATTAATTTTTACTAGACAGTGGTGTCTGGAGTTAAATTGTGATAAAAAGTCAACTAAAAATAGGATAGGATTAAAATATTGAACACGACTCATCCTAAGCCAATAATGCTATAGTCTCATTCAAATAGTAAAAAATTAATAATGGCTCTAAATGTTCTTTCTTCAAGAAAACATTTTTCATCAAAGATAAATTTGGAGAAATGATCCAATTCAATAATCTACAATCAAACTCTGAGGCCTGTTTTTGTGATGTTTAAAAGCGGAGTTGTCTCCCCTGCATCTCCCATGCTGGCAGCCAATCAGGGGCCAGCAAGTCATTATATGACGGGCGCTAACTTCGAATCAGCCTCTTTCTACCCAGTCCGGCCTAATATAAAGATATGCCGGGTCTTGCTCCGCCTTTTCCACCCTGACTCTCGGACCTTGTGCGTCCCGGGACCAGAACCAAGTAAGCCAATTCCCTTAATTTTACATACACATTTTACCATCAATGTGAACTCTTTGTCACATACGCATTTTACTTACACGGTTGCAAACCTACACTAAAACAAATACCTGAACAATGGACTTTTATATACACGTGCACACATAAACATTAATTAAATCTACACCCTCATTTGAATAAATGTCTTTTTTCATTTCTAAAGGCTTTTAACCACCATATCTTTTCTTGAACTTATTGAAGTTTCAATACTCTAGTGACCACCTTTTTGAAAAACCCGAAGGACCTCATCGTTTACCTCTGCTAACAAAGTTGGTAGATGTATTCATACATGTTTGTCCACACAATATATCCAAAAGTTCTCAATGACATTTTGTGAAAGAGTGAGGCGTGGACTACAGTAAAATTGATTCAATTTTAGGTCAAATCCAGGAATTTTTTTTTTTTTTTTGATAGAGAGATTTTAAAAAAATATTATTTTTGTAACTATTATATTCCAAATATTGGAAAGTCTATTCAATTACTCCACTCCCACACATCGTAGCTATATATGAAGTAATTTTCATTCAGTTTTTAGTTAGAGAAGTGCTTCTTAAACTGGTGAATAATTTACTGAAATATTTATATTTTTCTGTAGTTAAAAAAAACAAAACATTATTTCTAAAAATCCAAGTTTTAAGACTTTTATTTGCTAACTTTATGTAAACTAAAAACTCTGTTAATTTTTTTGTCACTCCTCTTTTTCTTTACGTATATTTAGGATGTTCAAAAACATAAATAAAATAAACACTTAAGAAATGAGTTGATTTGTGCTTTTTGCTCATGATACAGAGACGGTATGGTTATCCGTTTAAATTTTGACTGTTGCATATATTCTTTGATTCATGAGAAATCAATGTAATGAAAAGCACTGGATATAACTACGTCGTAGGGGAGGTAATTGTGCATGGATCTGCTCCAAAATTTAATCACTTCTTCCTTTGCCTAGTGTCCACCCTTCCAGAAAATGAATGAATGAAATTCATTGAGAGCTTTTGGAGATATCTTAAACCCAGTCTCCTTGATCAAGTATGAAACTATGCATCTACTTATATAATGCGCCAAGTATGTCTCTATTTTTTGTCTGTAACACCAAGGGAAATGACTTTAATATTTTTATTTTTATGCAAGAGTTACTTCTCTTAGATTATTTTGTTATTTGTAAGAGAAAGATGATTGTACACAATATTTGAATATTTCTGTGAGAATTCCTCAATTGAATGAGCTTCACATCTCTTTATATTCTAAGCTTTTACATAATTGCAAAATTACTTAAATATTGCCCTAAAAAAAACGACGGCAAGGGTAAACTAATGACATAATGTGAGTGGTGCTTAATAAAAAAAGGGGTCTGTTGGGATTTATTGAGTTGAGTGAACTGGCATTGAAAGAAATATCACCAGTTCATCTCTGCATACATTGTGGAAATCAGTCAGTCTGAAAGAAAGAAGCCATATGGAACTGGTGTTGCTATTTTTGGGAAGCTGTCTCGGAAATGTTTGAAGTTACTTACATTCGATAGAAAAAGGTGTTTTCTTCTTCTTTCTTTTAAACTAACATTTTATTTTTCCGGGAGAAAGTATTTTTTGTGCTTTCAATCCAACTATTCTTTGTGTCAAAGCAAAATGTGTCCCTTTTCGATTTGACACTTTTCAGGGTGCCTGATCCAAACTTGATCCCTTTTGTCCGCCCATCCCCTGGAAATATCCTCCCCACCCCCCAGATAGGTGGCAGCGGATGCCCATTAGTATTGATGAATTAAGAAGTGATTTTTAAAAACAAATATTTTTTTTTTTTTAATACAAAAAACAAAATTACATTAAATGGTTTATTAAATATTTAGAACAAAAAGTCTTGCGAGATAAGAAGCAGTAATTACAGATAACGACCCATTTGTATTTCTAGCTAGAAGAGGACGACTACGAATGAATAACTTCTGCTTCTGATTGTTTCTGTAAAAGTTCTCGTTCCCGTTGCAGTTGTTCTTGCAGGATACCTTCTTCCTTTGCCTTTTGTCGCATTTCCTTTTGGGCCGGCCGGATTTCTGCAGATAAAAAAAGAAAAATATATTTATAATATTTTTTAACTAAGAAAGAAAGTAGACAGTTTTATGAATGCCAAAAAGATTTTTGGTCAGACCAAATTTGAATAGGTTAATAGCATACATAAGAGAGGAAGGATAGAGTTGTTGTATAGCGGCTGTCCTGGACTTCATCATAAAGGAAACTCGAAGACTTGCTTGTAAAAATATCTGGACATATTTTTATTATACAACATACATCTTTGTCGGCCGAAGAGTGGGAGAGAGATAAGAACCACCAGTCTGTCCCCAACAGGGATGGCGGTCTTCTGCCTTTCGGATCCGCTGCTGTCTGCGTTTCTCTAAGGCCTACATGGTGTCGATAACGGTGTCAATCACCGGTTCCCATTTCCTGTTTTGAACACTGACAATATTTAGACAATATACCTATTTCCTGAGGTGACTGGGTTCACCTACATTTCCAGGTGTCCGGAAACCCAAATCATAACAGAGTGAGTGGGGGACAGTTCTAGGAATGCCAAAAAGTTTTCGTTCATACCAAATTTGAATAGGTTCATAGCGTTCATAAGAAAGAAAGGATAGAGAGAGCGGGGAAAGAAAGAGGAATATCTTTTTAACTGACGAAAGTAGACAGTTTTATGAATGCCAAAAAGTTTTTCGTTCAGACCAAATTTGAATAGGTTCATAGCGTTCATAAGAAAGGAAAGATAGAGAGAGTGGGGAAAGAAAGTGGAATATCTTTTTATGTCATATAGTTCTTTTTTTTAAAAATCAATTCTCGAAATAAAAAAATGTGATGTAAGGAAAAGAGTTCTTAATTTAAGAAGCTAAAACATTGTTTTTTTAACATCTCACATTGTACGCGTAGAGTTATGACCTATAACTTATGGGAACCACAAATAGATACATACTTCTTGGATACAAACAAAAATGTAGCAAAGCTCAAGAAAACCAGCCAGTGTCCATTTTCAGAGAGTCTATTTTTTAATCTCTTAACAGCTTTACATAATTCTTTCTATTTTTTGAATCGATTGGAAACAAATAGTTTTGTTACAGAAACAAATCTTGCCAAATGCTATCAAAAATTGTGTAAACAACATCGCAGGTTTTGAACAGAGTATGTTCTTTTTCTTGTTTTTGTAAAGAAATGAAAATTTCAATTACTCGTCCATTTAAGATTTTGAATCCTTTCCACATAAAGCTAACAAGGACAAAGTTTTACTCTCATAAGGAGCCTTGGTGGAAGAAGATTGCTATCTACAAGAAAATTCAAATGGCACAATCGAACAAGAATTTCCAGGGAACATTAAACAATTTTCTTAAAGAAGTTCTGGGAAATGTAATAATTTGCCTTACCTTTGAAATATCTAAAGGCGTATGCTCCCAGGATGGTCATTCCATAGCCGGTCAAGCCTAATAGGGCCCAAACTGACGCCCGGTGCATTCGATCAAAGAATTGTGTTTTTGTTAACTGCTTCATGCTGTATTTGAAAAAAAGAAAAGAATTTGCAATGATTTGTCTCTACTTTCGACAGAAAATACAAATTTGTTTTCTTGGAAAATTTAAATGATGGACACCACACAAATATCTGGGAACTACCATATTTCTTGCATATGTTTTCCGAAAAATGTTACCTAACCGCAGTGGAACTCTGTGAATTGAAATTTCTTTTTAAATGATCAAAGGGAGATCATTTTAATAAGTTATTTCCCTTGAAATTGACATTGTATTTTCTTTGTATGAATTTAAGAGTTTTAAAAAAATCACCTTATACATTACAATAACTTTGAAACATAAACTGCATTATATGGTGGAAAATAAAGTGCAGATTATTGTGACCACTTTGAAACAACAATAACTGGCTGATAACATTAAGCAAAGGATTGTCCATCATAATGATTATACAATGTCAGTTATTTCATGAACTTGTAATTTACTTTACATGAATATATAAATAGGTACTTAATAGTCCGGTGCTTTTAAAATCCATGATGCTCATTTTGAATAAATACAAAAAATAAAAACAATAATTAATCTTTATGACATATGGGAGTAAAAACACAATTGGCAAAGTTTAACGAGTCCGACATCAGAAATGAATCCGATCATTGGGACTGATTTGACCGATCACCACTAAACAAGCTAACATTTGTTAGTTTCGTATTTACCCTATCTACTCGAGTACAATGCAATCTTGAATATTTTTTTCTACAGTCGAGTATAATGTTACCCAGTAATATTGAACCTGATTTTTTTATATTAAATTTCTCGCATTGTACACAAGTAAATATGGTAATTTTATAGTTATGTACTGAGGAAGCAATGCTTCCATCATCCCTTTACGAATTTCTGTGGCGACAGCAAATGAAAAAAGACCCCGGAAAATGTATTTTTTCTAAATTTATTTTTACATTTACACCGCATTATATCTTCAATTAAATGAATAAATCATAATCTAACATATTGTAATCTTACTTTTCATAAATATGAAAAGTAACAATATTGTTAATGGATTACATATTTCAGAGTGAATAACTAGGGAAAATCTGGAATATTTCACAGATAAATTGTAATCTTGTAAATAAATAATTGAATAAATAAATAATCTGACATTTCATATTGTTATGGATCAAGTATTTTTCTTGTTAATTTTATTAAAATTCTGAAAATCCTTCTTTATGAAAGTAGGAAGCTTATAGTCAATAAAGGATAATGGTGCTGTACAATTGTTTTATGTAACCCCAACTTAATGTACCCATATAAAAAGATGGTATTATTTTTCTCAAATAACAGAGTTGCAGATATATTCTGAATATATCCTTCTGTCCACGAACCCCCAGAAAAAAGTGGTGGACGCCCATGGATAGATAAATAAAGAAATATTATGTTATTATTACCAAAAATAAGGTTCAAAACAGCTCAACTGGGTAAAAAAGAAGAAAAAAAAAAATTAACTTTTACACAATTGTCACTGATAATATCACATAATGATAACAATCTCTGACAAAAGAAGATACTGCTGAAGGCATTCAGTTTACCATTTCAAAAATGTGACCTTTAGAGAGCTGTACAAAGATAATCAAAAGTATTACTATTATTAAGAAATCCTAGTCCATCCCAGTTTCATAAAATTTGCATAAAAGAAAGTAATATCACATAATGATAACAATCTCTGACAACAACAAATGAAGGCATTCGATTTACCATTTCAAAAACATGACCTTTAGAGAGCTGTACAAAGATATGAAATGAAAAGTATTACTATCATTAAGGAATCTTAGTTCATTTCACTTCATAAAATTTGCAGGAAAAAAAAGACTTAAAGTTCATACGTACCGTATGTCGGCCATTTTACTTTGAATTTATATACAGGAATCTTACAAGTATATTATGTAATTGTGATTTGAGAAAATCGATATTGCACAGTCTAAAAACTAACAGAATGTGCCTTCTGCTGAATGATTGTGGACTCGGCCTTTCACTTGCAATCGACAAATGCCTGGGAAAGTTTTCTTATGACACATGGTTTCAAACGGAAAGTTTTCCAAGAGATAACGCAGAATAGACAATGATAAACCATGGATGCCAGAATTTGAAACAAAGATACAGATGACTTATTAGAAACCTTCAACTAAAACTGTCAACATAGGTTTCTTCAATTTTCAAGTTGGTCTGGCTATCATGCGTACAGGCTGCACCAATGGAGCTATAGGGCTGAAAATTTATACATTTACTCCTAATTATGTCTAGAAAAAAATGCCCTTTTTGGGTTTTTTAAAATCCGTCCCACCACCCAATAAGTTTTTAGTGGGGGGTTCAATTTGCAATGTAAGTTTATACTAAATTGTTTTGTTTTTTAAAATTTTGACTTTTTTAGTGATCACTGCCCAACAAAAGCTGAGAGACTTAATTTATACACTTACTCCTCATTATGTCTAGAAAACTTTTGTAAATCCGCCCCCCCCCTCCATTAGGTTTATGGGGGGGGGGTTCAATTTGCAATGTAAGTTTATACTAAATTGTCCATTAGTTTGTGCCTGTCAGCATTCATACATGTTTTTTTGAAAATTAAGACTTTTTTAGTGATCACTGACAAACAAAAGTGGAGACGTAATTTATACATTTACTCATTATTATGTCTAGAAATTGTTTTTTTAAAATCCACTCCCCCCCAATAGATTTTTAGTGGGAGTTCAATTATTTGCAATGTAAGTTTATACTAAATTGGCCTTAGTTTGTGTCCGTCAGTGTTCACACTTGTTTTTTTTTTAAATTAAGACTTTTTTTAGTGATTACTGCCCAACAAAATTTGAGAGACGTAACTTATTCATTAACACCTTTTTCCAATTTTCTTTAATTGATCACACCCAGCATGCATGCTGCCAAAAGACATTGTTTATGTGACGGTTTCTATTGAGTGACTAACCAGACCTGGTTATTTATTATTATCAGACCGTCTGATAATAATTTGGTATATTTATATCTACATAAGTAGGTTATCAAAAAAAAAATGAAAACAAAAATACTTATTTAGGAAGTTTTCCTTTCATGAGATATGATTTTTCTTGACCTCCAGTTATGTCACAGTTGCCTCATTTACCCAGGGATCCAATGGAAATGACCCACAGATCTCATATTTTTCCATTAGCCTAAGTCACCTAGACCTGGTGATTGCACTGCAAGTGAGCAGAAGGCAATAAACCAGCTTTTTGAAGTCCTTGGCATTTCCAGTGCAGTTCAAAACAGGCGATCACTATGTCATGAGTTCAAATCACGGTAGGGGAATGAGGATTTTACTCCCCTATTTTTGGTGAGGTTTGTTCTTGTTCTTGTTACATAGGAAAGTAAAATCAACTGCTGACTTTGTCCTGGAGTTTGACAACGGAAAAATCTTCATTGTTTGTTGTTCCCTACCATGATTTGAAATCACGACCAAGTGATCGGTAGGTGGCTCTCTTACGGACTCAGCCAAACTGTCTAGTGTCTTGTAATCTACAAAGATTTTTGTTACAAATATTTCAAATGATTACAAACATTAAAAAAAAATACTCTTAAGTTGCTATTTGCAAGTTAATTTCATTCTAATAAATAAATACATTTATACAAAAAAAATACATTTTTTATAATTTTTTATTTATTATATATACAATACAAAGGAATAGAAGTAGGAGTGGGGTTTGACCCTGTAGCAACTAGGCTGGTTTTATTTTTTTATCACTATATTTTTCAGATGTCTAATTACTACACTTTTACCATTAATATTCCACCAATATAAAACGCCATGTGCATCCATATATATCATTTGTTGTGTGTGTAACACTTTTCTATGTCATCAGAAAAGTCAATTGCCCATCTCTTTGTAGGGAGCTCTTCTGGTGACGTAGTAGAAATAAAATTTTATGTTAAACTTTATAAATCAATTCCAGATTCAAAACATGCCATTTTTTTTCGAAGCCGAATGAATGGTCTGGTGGCTGTATTATAAATTCATCTCTTTGGACTAATGTTCTCTAGTCACAATGTTTCGGCCATTGTATCATCCAGGGTCTTCGGGGAATTTCAAACTAAACCCTTTATTCAATCCACAAAGGTAGATTGTTCTCATTCCACTGTCCATGTTAAGCAGTATTTTGTATAAGTTAAACTTAATAACCTCTGCCAACGAAGTGGGCTCTATTTTCCAAGAGCGGTTTAGTTTTACCAATTCTTTTAATAGTAATCCACTGATCCATACATATATGACTGTTTCTGAGTTGAATTCTTTTGACAATATATCCAGCTTACGAACCTTATGATGGTGGTTCAAGAGTGGCTTACACTTCCTAGTTACAAACTAAACTAGGACGTCGAAGTAGGTCACACTCTGGGTTTATATTGTAGACACAAATAAGTTTTACATCAGAATTTCCTAAAATCTTTCATCTTACTAAGGATATAAACATTATTACGATAAAATTAACATATCACAAGTTTTGGGGCGTTTTATCGACACAAGTCGCCTTGTTGTCAAAACTGAGTAGATGTACCTACAGTACTAGTTAGTTGGTTATGGTTGAAAATATTCTGATAGTACCACAAGCAGCGAATATTTGATCAAGTAATTTGATCATAAAAAGGTGTGATGTACAGTTTATTCTGCAAGGGAGATTACAGACAAGACCCGAAAAGAATGTTATTATGTCTGGACACTCCAGAATGGATGGATGAGCAAGACATAAACACGTGTTTTTTAGCTTCTTTACTTCTGCGATTTACGTAATACGGCGTAACTCGTCGTATGTGAATTTCTTTTAGATGAAGAAAGTTTATAAAAATATGAGGATCAAGCAAACTAATCCAGACTTGCATAGAGAGGGAATGGTCAAGCAGAGACAAATATTGTTACACCTTCTCCTACTAAACTATGTAACCCACACTCATCATAAAAAAGATGAGGAGCTGGGAAACAATTAGTAGAAACCTACGTCGGTCTAATTACTGCTGTGGTATGTACTGACCGATATAAGGTACATAAAAACCAATCGACAAATTTAATTATCAAACAAACCGAAAAAAAACGACAACTTAAACATAAAACAAGCAAGAAAATAACAGCTAAACATTAATGAGTGACAAACTAAACGGTATCTGAGTTAAGTGACAGCAGGGCCGGCGCGTCCATTAGACGAACCTAAGCGGTCACCTAGGGAGCTAAAGTACTAGGGGCGCACTCTAAACTGAAAAAGTAGTCGTTATAATACAACTTGGGTGCACATTTTAAGTCTCGCTGGTCCTGGGTGCCAGTTTTGCCTCCCCACAAGGGTAAATCGGACACAAGGTCAGGTTTAATGTGGGGATCCACAGGCGTACGTGTGGGTAGAGACACAAATTATCCTGTCCCCTTCTTAAATTGGAGAACTTTATTTTACTACGATTTAAAAATAAAAACAAAACCTGTTTGTTCAATCTTACCTTATATTTCTTTGAGAGGTGAACAAGGGTCGTGCAACACCGCCGACTTCCGTTTTCGAAATATGACCTTTTCTAATGCAAAGTCAATGTCTTTCTTTAGATTTTAACGGATTTTTTAATTTTATTTTTTACTTCGCTTCACTTTTTCCAAAATAAAATAAAAAATAATACCACATTAAAAGGAGAATTATTTTCATGAAACAAATAAAAATAAATTTAACTTTATAAATCTAAAAAATAAAAATGTTGGTATTTATTATTTCAAAAATTATGCTTGTTTATTTTTATTATAGATTTATAAAGTTAAATTTACTTTTATTTGTTTCATGAAAGTAATTCTCTTTTTAATGTGGTATTATTTTAAATTTTATTTTGGAAAATATTTTCTTAAATGCTTCTGCTTTTTTTCTCAGTATTTTACTTATAAAATTTATTTTTTATTTGTCTGTTTAATTTTATTTTTCAAATTAATAATAGCAGCAACAATATTTTCTTTAACTCATTTAAAATATTAAAGCGAAAAATTAGATAGAAAAAAAAGTTTATTTTTTCAAGATTATTTCCGTATGAATTAATTATTAATGAATAACATTTTTCGCATATTAAATAATTTCATCAATGTAATAAATAAATTATAATCCAAATATTTGTTTACTCACCAATTTAAAATTAACATTTTTATTTGAATTTTAAATGACGCAAACCGTGTCATTAATAAAAAAATTATTTGTTTTTTTTAAAGTTGATTTGAAATTATAATTTACAGAATAAACTATGAAAATGAAAAATATTGAAAAATATGTTCAATTTCTGTGTTCTAGACGTTATGAAATATTAATATTCTAAAACTTCAAAATTTAAAGAACTTACAATTAACATTTTAATGAACGTAGTTCAGCCTTATATGTCTTCTGATGTACATGTTACGGCTGTTTAGGCCATTTTCAACATCTTAACTGTTAGAACATCTCACAAGTGTTTTGTTTTGTATATTTACAGAATTATTTGAATCTTTCAAAATCCCGTTCAAACACATATTAAAGAGAAGAAAGAAAGAAAAAGAATTCTAGCATTTTGAAGAAGAAAAAAACGTGACATTAAAAGTCAGAAACCAAAATTTAGTTTCAAATATTTTTAACTGTTTTTTTTTCTTCCTAAGTTTTATTGCAGTTTTTATTTTTCCGATTCACTGCATATTTTTACATCTCATATTGAAGTTTCGAATAAAATTTCCACTAATTTAATTTCTTCGAGGACTTATCTTTATAGAAATGTAAATTAGTGTCTAAATAATATTCTATTGAGATTTCATTAAATTAAATGGGGTGATTGACTTTAAAAAATATTTTCATAAGTTTTTCTTACAAAATACTCTCATCATAAAAAACTCATTCATAAATAAATACCAACAACTTTATTGACCCCCCCCCCCCTTAGTTAAATTTTGGTAAAATTTTAAAATCTGGTGTGTTTCCCCTAAAAACCTTTTAATGCAAATTATCATTTCACACTGCTCCTCTCAATGCAAAAAGCTTTTCAAACACAAATATCTCCGGGTTTATATTGTTTACAAGAATAATTCTTATATCAGAATTTTCAACAATCTTTATTTTTTACTAATGACACAAATTATATCAACATATTACAAGTCTCGGCCGTGTTTATCGCCACATGTCGCTTTGTTATCAAAGAAGTTTGGAGATACTTATTTAATGATCATCCAGTCTTCCTCTTTCCCACAAATAATTGCTATTTTGATTCATGTTTCCCAATAGTATTGCCGGTTTTGTTAGAAGCTCTATCATAATGATAATCTTCAAACACTACAATGTGGAAAAGTATAAAATATAACACATTAGGAAAGATCATTTTTTGGCAGGAATTATTTTCACGGGAGACATTTTGGCGAGTACCGTTTTTTATTTGTTTGCCTATTTCTTTTTTTCGTAATCGCTTACATTTCTTTTAATTATTAAATTTACACTTTTAAAAATCTTGGCGTTTCTGTTATTTTTAGGGTAAAAAATATTGAGAAAATACAAATATTTTCTAAAATAATTTTACGTATCGGTCACGTTGCTATGACTACAAAAACACAAAAGGTACGACATTGTTTTCATCATGGAAGTTGAAGTTAGTCAGGGTAAGAAAACTAAACGACTTATTAAATGAAAATGAAAAGAATAATAATGACTGTTGTTTATTCGATGTTTACCGTATATTTACGCACCTTTAACTTGAAGAAGCAGTTTCTTGAACTTGTTTAGTTTACGGTAAACTACCCATGCCCTCAAAAAATGATGGGAGTATTTAAATAATTTTGCAATTGTTGCACTGAACTTGAAAATGTCAAAAACTTTTTTTAAAAATGTTGTTCTGCATTTTCTTAAAATAAACCCGGATTTTGTTATGCATTTGCAAAGCAAAAAGGGAGATTACTCTATAATCAGCATTCAATAGTTATCTCCCTTGACAAATTTTGCGAGTTGTTAAATTCAAACCATTTCCGCGTTAGATTTCGCTGCACTCTGGGAACGGCATTTTATTTTTCTCAAATTTTTAAATTTTTTCTGATCAGTTTTTTTTCCACTTTTTTAAATACCTTATCCGTGAATTTCATTTAAAAAAAATTCATTTTCAAATAAAAGCAGAAAACTTGACCATTTAAAACTGTATTTTATTAAATTTAACTAAAAACAAAGGATATAGGGTTAGAGTTTGAAGGTCACGCACTTTTTTGAGCAACTTTTGAAAAATCTTCAATACCCAATTTTGAAAACGTATCTAAAAATTTTAAAATGTTGTTCTTTGTTTAGTTTGTTTTTGTTTATTTTCTCAAGTAATGTTATTTAAGCTTTTTTTGATTTAATTAAAATGTTTTACTTTATGATTTGATAAAAAATAGAAAAACATTTTTTAAATAGGTGTAGTACAACTAACTTTTTGACAACAATAACAAGTGAACGAGGTGAGTGATGAATTCTACGAAATCAACTACGGATACACAAAATAGACAAGAGTTCATTGTAAAATAAAGTTGGTGCAGCATGAAAGTTTTCATGACAGAAATTAAATTTCTGCAAAGTGATGATACTTTCCACAGAAAACGGTGTTAAAACAATTTATACTAATATTTAAGCCTTCTGCTTATTTGTTGCAATCAACTCTGTTCCCTTGCGTTTGTTTTTCCCTATTTTGTGCATCCGTAGTCCATTTCATGGAATTCATCACGTGGTTGCACTTTCTTCTTACTCTTCTTTAATAGGCCTTATATTTTTACTGCAATTGATTGCACATGTTTTCAAGTGCTTTTGTCCAGTGGGGAATTAAGTATTGAGGTTCCCGAGAAAGGGCGCTTTCTATAAATCAAGTAACTTTTAAAGTGGAATCGAGTGAATTGGCTCTAACATGGATGTTTGATTTACAATGTAAAACTGGACCCTTACTTTGTGTCTGTCTTTCTGACAGGCAGTGGATGTTCAACATCCATAACTTCTTCTTAAACCCAATGATTTCTATTCTCATCTGGAATGCTGATATCCAAAACAAACCAGCAAAAATGTTAGAAAATTTGTGAATTTTCAAATATTAACAGCTCTAAATATTCATACAATATGGATATCTTTACTTGACTGTTGTCAATACAGCAGTCATTTTGAAATTTTAACAAAAAATTTGCATATGGCTGTGTAGCTGTCACTTTTCACAAAGTACCAAAATAGGGTTTAGAATAGCAAACTGGTCTTGTCACTTCGACAAGGGCCAGCTCTGACCCCTATGAAGTACGCAACTAAACATTAGCTCCCTTTTTGCGTGACGTCAACACGCCTATAAAAACCCTTGTCTATCACTTCTCATGGCCTTTTCGTAGCCTGTTTTCATTACAGCGCTACCCTAGCCCGTGTCTATTTCTCTGGCACGTAAAACATCTCCCCCTTTTTACCTAAAATCTTTGGTCATCCTTTCTCCATTCCTTTTCGCCAAAACTAGGAATGAATGCCTCACTCATAGGCCCTTCCGAGAATGTTTAACGACCATCTATAATTAGTTTCTGGTAAAAGTCAGGTTTAGCGGAGCAACCCTTAAAAGTCTTCCTGACCAAAAACCATTTCCTTCATGCCTGGCATTTCTCTACTTTCTGTCAGAAGCCCTCCTTTTCACCTAACGCCGATTTCTTTTGTTGAGAGCAAATACATTATAATCTAGTTCCTTGTAACTAGCACTGCCGTCTCACAAAATACATTTCGGAACATGAAAAATGGCTAGAGGCAAAAGTCCCTCTTTCTTTTCTTTTCTTTTCGCCATCACCTCCCCCCCCCAAAAAAACTTTACATATGCATATATTCTTTTTCCTTTTTCTTGTACCCCTTTTTCCGTACATATTATTTTTTATTAAACATGGCCTGTTTAAACTTTAAACCCGACGCTTTTGTGTTTTTTCATTCCTTTTCCTTTGTTTGCTTTTACTGCCCAAAAACCATACGGTCTTTTGCGGTCCTTCCTCTTTTGACCCCTTGACCTTTCCTGCTGCTACTACCGGCTCCACGTGGTGACCATTTTTACCATTGCTAATTTCATCTGTGGAAACGGTGCCTCACCATTCATTACATACCCACTTCAACTTTAATTAGTAACCCCTCCTTAACATTTATTTTTCCTTTAAAAATAACCCACCTTGTAGAAACCAGCTAGCGCTCTACAGCAGTAAAGGTTTTGTATGAGAGCATGGGCGTCCGCTGACACTTTTCCAGGGGGGGGGGGATAATACCATCTTTTTAAATGGGTACATTAAGTTGGGGTTACATAAAACAATTGTACTGCACCATTATCCTTTATTGACTATAAGGTTCCAACTTTCAAACCCCCTCACCCTAGGTGAGAAGACCTCATCCTGGGATGGGGGGAATTCCCCATTTGACCCTAAACCCCAGCGGACGCCCGGTTTATTTGGATCAATTTCCTTGTCTTTGTTGTCTATTTTTCATGAAGTTTTGGCTGTGTACTCTCCAGCCTTCCACGGGTATAGTGAGTGAAGTGAGTGCGTGCAAATCTCAATGGGAGGTCACGTTGCCAGCACAGAGGTGAGGAGGAGGAGGAGACAATCCCCAAAACATAGAGATGCCAAAACTGAATGTGACCTCAGGGTGAGGGAATGCGCTTGCTTTCCTGGAACTAGATTTGACATTCCAGAACACAGCAGACACTCAACGAAGGCTGGAGGGTAAACAGCCGAAACGTTGTTAAAAAGAAACGACAAAGATTAGGAAATTTGTCGAAATAAACCGTATACAATGATTAACTCTTAAATTCATGTAAGAAAATTCAAATGTTAATATCAAGGGGAATAAACATCGATCAAAGTTATCTTCCTTACAGCTTTTGATGAATTTTTGTTTTTCATTCTATCTAACATGATAAATTTAACAAAATTTGTTTCCTCCACCAAAGAGTTCCGCTGTCATGAGCGGAATCATTGGTTTATGAATTTAAGAGTTAAAAACACCTTGTCTAACAATTCAAAATGGTAATTTGTAGTTCCAGCAGATGCCCCAAAGAGTCTTGAGAACAAAGATGGATCAAGTCCTGAATCAGAAGAATCTGAGAAATCTGTTGAGCCAAAGGTCCCAGATCAATTGATTATGGAGGTGAGATCAATTTCACCAATCTACAGGGCACTAATGAGGGAGGGGGTGGTAGCCAGGACCCCACAAAAATATTTGCAAATAAAAAAAATGAAATAAGAATAAAAACAAAATAAGAAAGTGAGAATAAACCATTCTCACATCTGAATTATGCAATTATTAGCCATTCTTATGTTTAAATTATGCAATTATTAGCCATTCTCACATCTGAATTATGCAATTATTAGCCTTTCTTATGTGTGAATTATGCAATTATTAGCCATTCTTACGTGTGAATTATACAATTATTAGCCATTCTTACGTCTGAATTATGCAATTATTAGCCATTCTTACATCTAAATTATGCAATTATTAGCCATTCTTATGTCTGAATTATGCAATTATTAGCCATTCTTACGTGTGAATTATGCAATTATTGGCCATTCTTACATCTGAATTATTAGCCATTCTTACATCTGAATTATGCAATTATTAGCTGTTCTTACATCTGAATTATGCAATTATTAGCCATTCTCACATCTGAATTATGCAATTATTAGCCATTCTTATGTCTGAATTACACTAAAATTGCAGAATTTTCAGAGATTTTGCCTGGAAACCAGATTAATAATTGCTTTTATGCAAATATTAGACTGATGAAAATGCAAAGAATTTGTGTCCTCAGATGCTAGGAAATTAGAAATCTTCTGTGGCTACCCCCAGCTGCATTTGGTTTGGTTCACCCCCCCCCACCAACATTTT
The DNA here is from genome assembly GCA_006491835.1 of Architeuthis dux. NCBI lineage: Eukaryota > Metazoa > Mollusca > Cephalopoda > Oegopsida > Architeuthidae > Architeuthis > Architeuthis dux. Next base: position 1,330,437 of record VCCN01004352.1, read on the forward strand.
GCCCCTCAAACATTTCCCCTTGTTACGGCCTTGATCTACTATACAACAATAAATGTGTATGTGTATGACTGCACCTATTGAAATTTTTGGCTAAACCTGATGTGAGCATGAATATCCCTAAATAAGGAATTTCAAGAGAAATGGTACAAAATGCCTAAAAGCTCTGAACTGTAAAAACTGCAAAAGACAACATTTCTTAGTTTCACTGAGTAAAACTAAAAAGCACTCAGAGAGCGTATACCCCTGCCAACACCATACACTAACTGAAAACTGAATGAAAATCAGTTCATATATAGGTAACTGTATAAGTTTTGATTTTTCATATTTAGGACTATTGTCTTAATACAGTACCGGACCATTTATCTGGCAAGCTTGGGACCAGAGTGTAATGTTTATATATGTATGTATTAATGTGTACACTTAATAATAAATAAACACGCCGAAACAAGCTCCCAGCAGCCTCCATTCTGTTTCCGGTCCCAAAAATACTGGCCAGAAGTGAGAACGGGGAAGGCTCTCTTCTTCACAGGCAATAGACCTGAGCACACATGTCTTTGTTCCATCTTACTGCTTCTTTTCTAAGCACCGCTAAATACAGTTATGAACCAAACATGTTCAAACTAAACACAGCTAAAAACAGAAAGGAATAAACGAACATCAGGCAACAAAGGCACTAATATCAGACAACATTACAAGAGGTTATCCAGATTTCAAGACCAAGGTTTAATATATACTTAAAATATAAAATAAACAATGAAAAGTAAAGAACAAAATTGTATTCAACAGATACAAATTAATGAACTTCTAAAGCAGGGTCAGTTTGATCTTTATTAATCTACTTAGAATTCTTAAAATATAGAATACAAAATATATGATGAAAAGAAAATGAATAAAAGTAAATGAAGAAACTGTTTATAACATATGCATATTAATCTACTTAAAAAATAGGGTCTGTTTAATCAATATTAATCTACTAATCTTCATCTAAAAACAATTCAACTACGCCAAGGAAATTAAAACCAAGAGTGGACAAGCGGCGAAGTACCATACTAGCCGTTTTTCGGATAAATGGTCCGGTACTGTATGTGAAAAAACATCTCTCAATTGAAAATAGCACTATTCTTTCAGTAATGCCTGCATTAATTCCTGCCCATTGACAATCCTCTTCTTGTTTATTTTCAATGCATTTCTATAGTAAAATTATTTCTGTATAATGCATTTCTATAGTAAAATCATTAGCAATGCATTCACATTATACATATAATAACCCTATTCTATCAGTAACGCTTGTCTTAATTCATGACCTCTGGCAATCTCTTTTCTCCTGATTTTGGATGCAAGATGATATTCAGTAAGATGAACCAGACCCATAAAATCCTTAGAGTGAATGAAAGTGTTGATGTATTTATTAAATAAATCCTACCCATGATATTACAGACTATATAAACTACTAGTTTCATTATAATACTGTATTTTGTTTAACATAACCAATTCAAAATTGAATATTCTGTTTTTTATTTCAAGTTCCTAATTAACATAATGAAACACGACTATGTTACGGCTGAGAAACTCTGTCAGATGAGTAAGTATTGTTGGTTTGTATTTGTTATACTAGCATAGTACCATGAAATATTCATGGATATATTTGAAGTTCTATGAGATGATTTTATTTAGAAAAGAAACTATATCATCATCGTCATCATCATCGACATCGTCAGCCATTTCATGTCCACTGCTGGTCAAAGGCCTTTCCCAACTCCTCTCATGATGATTGTATCATCATGTTGATTTTTGGGAAGGTAGTGGCTAGTTGAGCTTACTCGCTGCCATTAGTTTCTGGTGCACTGGAGTTGTTCCTCTCCTAGACTGGTTGCCTCTCAAGGCTAGAGAGCCTAGTCTGCCCTGCTATTTTACTGATATATATAT
>VCCN01004352.1:1337495-1363072 GCA_006491835.1 Architeuthis dux
TAGAGGGATGAAAATTAAAATATTTACTCCTTATTATGTCTAGAAAAAAACTTTTATTTTATTTTTTGAAATAGCTTTTAGTAGGGGTTCAATTTACAATCTAAGTTTATGCTAAATTGGTCCCTTAATTTGTGTCCGGCAGCATTCATGCTTGTTTTTTTGAAAATTCAGACCTTTTTTAGTGATAACTGCCCAACAAAAGGCGAGAGAAGTAATTTATTCATTGATCACCACTTTTCTCACTTTCTTAATTGATCACCCCCAACACAACATGCTGCCAAAAGATGTTGATCACATGACTTTCTTTTTTGTCTAATTTTGTTTTTGCATTTTCCCACATATACCCATTACCATATTATTTTTATTAACATATATACCTACATCAGCCTTTCTTAACAGGGTTTCAGTTGAACCCTAGAGTTCTGTAAGAGGTCTTAGTCTTTAGGGGTTCCATGAAATTTTATACATTCATGACTCACATATTTGTTCATATTGCTTATAAATTTCTAATCTTTCATTTTCATTAATCAAACCACTATCTTTCGAAAACTATGTTTTTCTTTCTATTAAACCAGTTATTTAATAATTTTGTCACTCTTTGCAGTTAAGGACAATGCTGAAGACAATGACGATAGCGGCAGTGAATCGGAAACGGAAGATTCTAGTGAATCAGATTCTGATGGAACTGATCCCAGTTCCAATGCGGACAGTGAGGAGAATGAGGAATCTGATTCTGACTCAGGTAACGAGGACTGAACCATCTTGATGGATGTAAAGTTTGTTTCAAGACAGAATTGATTTGTAATTTTCTTTCATGGTAAAATTGAAGAGTTCCAATTGCTTAGCATAACTGGAAAACTCCTAATAAATAAAAGAACTCCGAATTAGAATTAAATACTGAGGAAGCCGCTTATTGTGATCACTTTGGGACAAAGTCTTTTAGTTAATAATAACCGTCTGATAACATTAAGCAAAGGATATAAAAATTGGAACAATTTACACTCATTGTTATAAATTTAAATTGATTGTTCTAAACAACTTTACATTTTATAAATCGTTGTTTAATGGAAAATTTGTTTTTGTTTATTTGTTCAAGACGTTCCCATGTCATTGGTATCAGAAATAAATCTCTTCAATACGGGAGACTTGCAAAATAAATCTCCTCAATACAGGAGACTTGAGAAAAAATCTTGTCTGAGAGTAAGAGAGAGATTGATCTAACCTCCTCTCTCCTCTCTCTCCTCGCCATACTAAATTTCAATCATCAGCGACAGTTGCTGCTGATTGAAACAAAAATGTGATCTCAAGCTAAAAAAGTGTATATCTTTTGATCATCGTCTTCGTCGTCGTGGTTGGACCACATTTTTTCGACCTCATTTATTGCAAAGCCAACCGTAGACCCTAGCTCCTCGGCGCTTCAGTTGGAATTAATATGAATTTTCAATCCATTTTAAATAAAGTGTTTTGGAACAACTGATTTTGATAACAATAAACGTTTGATAATATTATCCATGATTATAATAAATGGCTTCCTCCGTATTTTAAATTTATGTTCTGACTAAGCGATTTGCCTGAGGTGAGATCTTGCTTATTCCATACATTTTTCTAACAGGTATCTTCATTTTTGGCCAATATGTTCTTTGGCCTTCTTTAGGTGTATGCTGCATCTAGAATAATTTTTCAATTTTCTTAGATGAAGCATTGTCAGTTTTTAACCTTTGACTAGTATTTCTTACATCTTAATTTCAATTGCTTTTTATCACAATTCCCTGATCATCATTTCATGCAACAAGGATCAGAAATAAAGAATAAGCCTCCTGTGAGACCAAAACTAGCATCCCTTTTCCTCAGGAGCCTGCCTTGCCATGGCAGCTGCATTAATGATTAGGCTACAGGGCCAACCAGTAACAGCAATTCAAATCTAGCCAAATAACCTTTCTTTATTTTCCCCAAATGCCTGATACACTGTCTGTAATTTATTTGTGTACAACGACACTTGATTGTTGCAAAAAGTCACAAAAGGCAAAAAGTTGCCCTTCAGTGACTGGGGAAACTATAACACAACTGGAACGCACCTCAAATGATGCAACACAATGACAGTACCTCAAGTCACTATGACGACGGAACAAAACCCTGCAAGGCACTCTTTTCAATCGGTCAATAGTTCAATTGGACTTCCAACATTCTGTAGATGTAAAAACTCCATGCAGACTGCCAAAGTCTCTCTTCCTCCTTCCTGTTTCCTCTTTCCTCCCTTATCGCCTCGTTCATCAACCGTGTTAAACATGACTTGCTGAGAAGGTCTCAACTAACTTCCTTGCTACCGATTCGGGTGGGACTTTTATAGTTATCAGCTCACCAGCTAATAGTTCATCCGAGTGACTGATTGTAGCAAGCTTTGTACATCCGGGTGGGTCACTGCTATGCTGATTCCTTCATTTCCGTTGAGGATTTCTTCTTCCGGCTTTTTGTATAAAACAACCCGCCGGTCAGTGCACAGAACACAAACAAATCTTTTTTGGACTGAGGTAAGTGGATTGTCAGTGTCTCCACTACACTGTCATGTTCTTTATTTATGATCCACACTGCTTACTAAAAATCATAGAAATGATGATTTGGGAATTGCAATAAAAAACAACTGAAATTAAAATGAAAGAAATACTAGTAAAAAAGGAATAATTGTCAATGCGTCATCTAAGAAATTTGAATAATATTACAACAGGTCTAGTTAGTCACTCAATAGAAACTGTCATGTGACCAACATCTTTTGGCAGCATGATGTGTTGGGGGTGATCAATTAAACAAATTTGAAAAAGGGATGATCAATGAATAAGTTACTTCTCTTGCCTTTTGTTGGGTTGAGATCACTAAAAAAGTCTGAATTTTCAGAAAATAAGCGTGAATGCTGCTGGACACAAACTAAGTGATCAATTTAGCATAAACTTACATTGTAAATTGAACCCCCCACTAGATTTGAAATGAATGGGGGCTGTAACGAAATGACGTATTCTTGCAATTGCATTGTACTTCTAAAATATCAAAAACATTATATTGCTCAGCATTTTCTTGTTTACATTCAATACTTCCTGAATATCAAACTAAACTAAAGGTAAAACTAGCATTCCAAGAGAAATTATGAATCACTGCCATCCATATATGCTGTGTTGAGGGTGATCAATTAAAAAGTTGAAAAAGTGTGAATACTGCTGGACACAAACTAAGGTATCAATTTAGCATTAACTTACAGGATGAAGTAGGAAATAAGCACCCCAAAGTTGACTGAATTGAAACAGACACATTTTGCCACAACACCTGATGACATCACTGAAATGTCAGCAGTCTTACCAAGATAAACAAATACAATGTGTTTTAGGGAAGATCACAGCTTTAACTTTGCATGGACCTTTTTTTTAAATTAAAAGAGTGAAATTGAAATTAATAATCTCAAAGTTTTCAAAAACTTTTTTAATCCAGTCCAGAAAGATTATGGGCAAAAAAGAAAAAAAACAGAAGCATTTTTAGGGTTTTTTTACGAAAATGTTTACATCACAATGTTGTTTCAAAATGTTTACATCACAATGTTGTTTCAAAATGTTTACATCACAATGTTATTTCAAAATGTTTAAAATAGGTGCTACTCATAATTCTGAATATAGTAAAACACAAAATGAATCCTGAAAGGGTTAATCCGTTTCGATATTAAAGTTGACAAACACTTGATGATCAAGACGGAAAAAGTAGTTTATAATGAAGAAGATTATTAGTTATAATAAAGTGATGTTCTCATTATATATATAAAAGTATCTGACTCTGTTCTGAGATGGCGAAGTTAACACTATACAGTGGAAAGTGTGAGGCTTGTCGAAATGTTGTCTTTTCAAAGTGGTTATTGTCAAGGTTCTGAGGTGAAATAGGGATAGACAAGATACACAGTATTCCTAGACATTTTGTCTACAATGCATATTGAATTTCAAGTCAAGTGGTATATTTTCATGTCCTGTAAGTCAGTTATCTGGAATTGGGCTTGGAAAGATAAATTGGTTCTAGGAATATCTAAAACTTGGGTGTTCCGTAGAAAATATGTGTCAAGTGATTCCACTGAATGACCAGAGTGTGTGTGTGTGCAAAATACATATATGTGATATGTATCCGTTACAAGTTTTCATTCATTTCATCACCAAAAAATAAATACATGGAAATAAAAAGTTCCTAAATAAAATAAAATAAATTTGAATAATACTACATGAATCAGTTCGATTTTCTTGTAATTTACAGTATTATTTTTAAAAATTTAAAATCAAATTGGAGTTTTTATGATATCCTTGCCAAGCAAGTTAAAGGTGTAAGAATCTCATACAATAACAGACTCAGCTGATGGCTGCTACACATACTATAAGTGTAACAGGCCCGGTAGGAAGGGAGAGGGGAGAAAAGAAAGTTAGGTAATTTAAAAAGAGGGTAAGATTGGAGAGGGAAGAAAAGAAAATTTAATAGTTTAATAAGAGGGTAGGAAGGGAGAGGGACTGATGGCTGCTACTGCTACTATAAGTGTAACAGACACAGCTCTTAAGATTTAAAATCTATCTTTAATATAAATGTTAATGACACTTGTCTGTGAAAGAGAGTTAATGTAGATGGGATTTAAACCAATATTAAATATATCTGACTCCATTGTTGAAAAGTGAACGGTGAAAGCAATAACAATGATCGTAGGAAGAGTAATGATCTCTGACAGTAAGCTAATAGTTGCAGTAGTAGTAATAATACTGAATGCCTATAGTGATAATAGCCTTTAAGGGTCTGACTGCCATAAGTGAGCTAGGGTGCTGATGAGACTAGAGAAAGAAAGTTAGTGGTATGCGTAAGAAAGATCTTTCTTTCTCTGCTGAAATACATGTATGTTGCAAGATGCAAGTTGCACATGGTAAATGACGCAATAAGAATAAGAAGTATATTTATTACAAAAGATATAACAAAAAATAGTTCTCTACTGATGAGAAGAAGAAGAAAGAATGCATTTAAAGAGTTTGTATACTACTTAGTAAAGTGTCTTTAGTTTGTTGAAGATGTTAAGGAAGAGAGTGTGTGTGTATGTATGAATGTGTACGTACATAATCAGAGTTGAGAGGCGAGTCTCTGTGGAACAGATCATAGTTTTTTTAGGCAACAAAACAACGATTGAACAAAGAATGAAGAATAGCTGTCTTATAGTAAGTGGTGGATGTGTCGCTGGTCAAAATATTGGCCAGTGAAGTGGGTAAAGTCAAAAATCTAAGATGAAATGTAAGGTGACAAGAATACAAGGGTTTGCCAGACTTATTGTCTACAAAGTTTATCATGTTGCAAGTCAAGTACATTATTTTCATGTCCTGAAAGTTTGGTTATCAAAAAGCACTAGCTGACACTAGCTGACTACTGCTACTATAAATGTTACAGACACAACTCTTAAGATTTAAAATCTATCTTTAATATAAATGATAATGACACTTGTCAATACTGTAGAAAAAACATGATTGATGTTTTTATTTTTATTAACATTTAAAACCTTTAAACTTTTTTACATTTTAATTAATTTTTTGAAAAATAACTTTCCACCTTAAACGTAGTTTAAAAGGACAAATTTTCCTACAAATGGAAATGTTAGTATTTGAAAGAAAATAAAATTACTAGTGGAAGTACTTGACCTATTTACAGGAACCTTGATCAGTACGGTTTTGATGAGTGCAGGGTTTGATCTAGAACTGTTAAGGTATTGCTGTACAGATTAATGTAACTAAGTATGAGCTGGAAAAAATACACACTAAATTATAATAAGACCTTGAACAGTGCGGTTTTGATTAGTGCGGATTTTGATGTAGTACGGTTATGGTATTGCTGTACAAATTAATGTAACTAAGTATGAGCTGGAAAAAAACACATTAAATTATAATAAGACCTTGAACAGTGCGGTTAAGGTATTGCTGTACAAATTAATGTAACTAAATACAAGCTAAAAAAAAATAAACACATTAAATTATGATAAGATCTTAAACAGTGCGGACAATTTTGAAACGAATTACGCGCACTAATCAAGGTATGCCTGTACAGTACAGGGAGGTTACTCTGAAATAAAACCTTTTTGACGCGTGCCTTTTTTCAAGTTTTACTTTTAAACTTCCAACTGCAAGGTGTCTGTGAGTATTTTTACTTCTATGAGACATTCTTAAACGTTGTTTCTGGTTATTGCAGACTTTTTAATAGTTAGGCTGACTCTTTAAAATGGTACTTTTAATTGTTAATTAAATTAAATCAACTGAATAGCTACTTGTTTTTCTTTTAAATGTATTTTTGGGGGTATTTACTCTTTCCGTTGTTAAGCAAAGCCGCCGGGAGTATCACGTTTTTACTAACATCATACATTTTTAAATAAACAAAATTCTAATTTTATTGAAATTGTTTGATGCTACAATTATCAAATCAAACCATCATTGCTTTAGAACGGCTTAATAAATAAATAATGTTTTTTTTTTTCTTCTTTTTCTTTTATTTATTCTACGGGATTTATGACGAACTAAAAAAACTTTTCAAACACAAATATCTCCGGATTTATATAGTTTACACACAATGTTTATATCAGAATATCCTACATTCTTCTTTCTTAGCGACATAAAGATTATTACGATAAAACTAACATGTTACAAGTTTCGGGAGTTTTGATCGACACATGTCGTTTTGTTGTCAAATTCGTGGAGGTACCTTTGTGATGGTATTGGGTACCGTTTAAAAAAAAAATGAAAATTAACATTTTTAATGCCGTGGTGGATGCTACATAAATGAAGAAATAATTTTTGATTATAAAAAGTGAAATTACTTAACCGTTTGTAACTTTATTTTTAGTGAAAACTATTGAAGAATATACATGGGTTTTTTTTTACCGATAAAAACATCAACGACAACGCGTTTCTTTTTATTGTTTTGCATTGATTGCATTCCATCATGAATTAATTTAGAAGTGAATTTTTAAAATTCTTTTTAAAGAGAATTGTGGTACATATCAACACCCACCATATTTATTTTTTGTTTCATTCTTGTATATTCATTTATTTTTGACACATGCTAAGTTTACTTGTTTTTTTAGACAACTTAACCCTATGAGTTCTGTTAAGTTAAATTTATATCGTGAAGCGGACTAATGAGTGGGCGGTCTCTTAGCCAGTGTTGCCGATCTAGCGCGTTTCTTGTTTTGGCTAAATTAGCGCGTTTGCGCCTAAAGCATTTTGGCCAAATTTGGCCATTCTCTGGCTACTTTCGACACATTTTAGTGGTTTTAAGCCATTCTTGGCTATTTAGAAAATATTTAGCGCTTTTTGGCTGTCAAATTAGCGCGAAAATACTTTTTGTGTTGGCAACACTGCTACTGCTAGGTCCCCAATTTATCCCTGTTTTTGTGAGGGTTTACAGTTTACACGAATACATTGTCAGTTACAACAAAATACTAACTGAAACCTAGAAACTAAATGTAAATAAAAATCCAAAAGTAAACACTCAGCTATTTTTACCTATAGGACTGTATTTTTCTTCTTTTTTTAAATAACCATATAGCCAAAAAGGAAGAGCTGGGAGCACACTAAATGTTTCATGTTTTGAATGCTGGTAATTCTTTTTCGAAATTGTATGTATAAAAGATATAAATAGATGTAAAAATACCGATACTGTCGCAAAAAAATGACACTGAAAAGTTCCTTTTTAATAGATTTATTTTGATATCTGCTTTTTGTTGTTGAACACGTGCCCTTACAACAACAAAAACAAGCCGTGGTAATTTACGAGATATTATTGGCAAATAAATGGCAAAGATAAGAATGTTTACTTTTTATATACCAACATTAGAGTTTTTGCTTATTTTAATTACATTTGTAATTCTCACAACACATACATTCACCAAATTTCTTCAGGCTTATTAAAACAAAAATATTGTTCAATTTCGTATACAGTTCCGGGTTGTTTGGGCGTTTTTGGCAGATTTTTTCTGAATCTAGGACAAGTCGGCCGCGGACAGTTCGGACCTGGACAATTCGGCCGCCAATATTTCAAACCTGGATATTTCGGCCGCTTTTCTTTCCTTTTTCGGGATTTAAAACGAAATAGTATCAAAATATATAAATATAATGCAATTTACAATAATAAGTTAATTCATGTTTGTTGTTTAGTGTTACTGTTTTATATATCTTTTTTTCAACTTTTTATAGCTAGTTTTTGTTTATTTCCTGGAGTAATGTTATTTAATTTTTTATTTATTTAATGCACAAAATAGATAAGAGTTGATAAAATAAAGTTTGTGCAGCACGAAAGTTTTTACGGCGGAGAAATTAAATTTCTGCAATGTGATAAATTTCCACAGAAAACGGTGTTGAAACAAAGTTATATTAACAGTGGCATTTCTAGTTCTTAGAAAGTGTGTGTGTGTGTGTGGGGGCAAAACGCGAAATGCATGTGACGAGAAAATTCATTTTTATACTTCACGTTGATATACACAACTTATATGATTGATTTTGAAAATATAAGTTAAAGTATAATACTTTACTAAATTGAATAAAATACTACTAAGTCAAACAATTTTCATATAGTTGGGTGCTAATTCACTTTCGCAACCCCAAGCTGTCAGACGACAAGAGAGGTTATTCTCAAAACAAAAACAAAGGGAGTTAACATGGTATATTTCTTCGATTTTACCAAAAAAATAACCGAAATTAAATTACTGTCCTTAATTCTGAAAGATTTAATGTAGTTTAATTCTGCGATTATCATGGCGGCTATCAAATTCATCAACAAAACATTCTAAGTCAATTCTCTCAGCTCGCAAACTTTCAATTGATAGCAGTGCAATGTTACTCAGTCTGTTATTGGTCATAGAATTTCTCAGAAATGTTTTCACTATTTTCATTTTTGAGAAGCTTCTCTCGCATGAAGTACTGGTAACCGGGAGTGTTACAGCAAATTGTACAGGCAGTCAAATGCTGCTTTATTATATAGATGTTGGTTGTTTAGGCTCTTTCAGAAGTAATTTCCTCACAAGAGGGATCTCATATTTTAAATCACTTCCATTGAGTGAGTATGCAGCTGCAAATGTCGTTAGGTCTTCTTCAAAACCTAAGCCAAAAAGTGATGATTTATAATCAAAACCCAGTTTCTCTAAACGGCTCAAAATGGTGTCAGTAATAGATGCAGTATCAAACATAATCATTGGGATGAAGGAAATAAAGCACTCCTGAATAGAATGTGAAGTTTCATCAAAAGATCTTACGAGTGCTAACTGCTCTGTTTTACTAACATCATTGGCTTCATCAACTTGTATTGAAAAGTACTTATGATTTCACATTTTCCGCAATTTCTTCTCTCACCATAGATGCGAATGTTTCAATGATCTCATTCTGTGTCGCAGAACTCGTGTATTTCTCATTCTTTGGGCCATCTTTGACACGATCAGCTATAATTTGATCATATTTATCAGTGAATTTATGGACATTTCCCGGATTTAGTTCATCATCTCCTTCTCTGTGTCCTCTCTGGGCAATATCCTGATTCACTGTCAACAAGATTATTTCACTGATAGTCTTGACGTAATGGTGATTTTCGCGAACTTTCTTCTGATAAGCTACACTTATGCTCTGTGCGACGGAAGTCTTTTCAGCTATATTGCGTTGGTAGTCAGTCCATGCAACACAGGAGAGTTTGTGGCATTGTGAATTTAGGTGTTTTTGAATGACGCCATCTCTTCTTCCGTGTGCTTTTTTCCATCGTTGAAAGCCACTCTTTATGAATGCATCATTTGCTGTGCGCTGGTGGTGCAAAGTGCCTGCATGCAAAACATCGCATCGCATCCCATTCGTACTTGTCGAACCAAGCACTCACAAATGACCGAGCATGGCTCTTTCCTTCACAATGCTTAGGATATTCCCGTAGACGTGGTTGAACGCGATTATCAGCAGCAGATTTAGATATGTCAGCTGGTGCAGTATCATCCTTCTTTTTCTGTTTCTGAGATGAATGTACTGCAGTTGAAGTATATTCAGCATCACAATCTGCCTTCAACTTTTTTGTGGATGGTTCTGATTCTTCAGTGTCACTGTTTTTAGTTGTACTACGCTTTTGAAAGTTCACAAATTTATCCATAATCACTTTTATCCATCAAAAATGAATTCCACAATCCATAGATTTGGACTGTGGACTTGAAGTTTTCTTGTAAAATGCTGAATACTTAGCTTCGCGTTTTTAAACACAACAGATACAAATTGTGAACATACAGTGTTATAAAGCTGATAAAATTTTCTTTCTAATGATACCACAATCAAAAAGTAATTCCAGAGTCCATAGAATTTGGACTGTATACTTGATAGATATTCTGATAAAATTCTCTTTCTAACGATATAAATATGTATATACTTCCATCAGAAATTAATTCTACAATCCATAGACTTTGGACTGTGTACTTGCTGAATACTTAGCCTCACATTTTGGGCTATAACTTTTTAATCCCAACAGATACAAATACACCGTACACCATTGGAAAGCTGATAGAATTCTCTTTCTAACGATTCATTTAGACATTTACTTTGCTAAGCTGATCAGTCTTTGGCACTCATGCACCCCTAAAACATCAGTGATCCGCCTCAATGCCTTACAGTTGGGATGGTAAACATTTCTTGGTATGATTAGTTTACTTCATGCCAAACAAAACGGTTATAATTATGCCCCATAAGTTCAATGAAAATTTGAAAGCATCTATGTTTTAGTGCACTTTAGTATAAAAAAAACTGGACAACTTGAATACACATATAATAATTAGGACATCAAGTCTGAAATATCTGCCAACTTGTTGTATAAACAAAAAGTTGCTTCAAAGAAATTCGCTCGATGCTTCTTCACTGTTGCTAAATGAGTTTGGAAACAAACAAGTTATATTTATTTATTACAAAAATTAAATTATTTGTTGTGTTTGCAGGTACTAAATACAGTCTATATAATATATAGACGTTCGGCTCTCATAGAAACTTAAAAAGAAAACACTGTCCAAAGAAGTACCAAATTCGATTAAAGCCGATTGATAGTGAAGTGAATAAAAACATGTGAGTCGTAACTTTTAATGTTTTATTATGCTCAATTTAGCAGTTGTGATGGCCTTTGGGCTATTATTTGGTCCATTTTTTGCAAATTGCTCATGGATGTTTTTATTTTCATATTTACCCCCAAATTTAATTACTTCTTCCTTACAATGTGGCTTACACTTCCACAAAATTTCATTGAGAACATTCAGACAGGAGTGGACACAGAAATATAGGAAAAAAAACACAAAAATATCTCTCAATCAAAAACAAATTCCTGGCTCCACCCCAAAATGCAATCACTTTTTCCTTATCCTTTCATTGAAATTCATAGAGACTTTTGGAGATATCATATTGACAGACAAGAGCGAATACAAAAATGTAGGAAGAAAAAAACGCAAAAATATCTCTCAAAATAAATTCCTGCATCTGCTGATCACATCTTCCTTGATATGTGTCTTACCCTTCCACAAAATTTCATTGAAATTCATTGGGAACTTTTGGAGATGAGACAGACAGGAGCGAATACAGAAATGTATAGAATATTAAAACGGAAATATATCTCTGAATCAAAACGAATTCATTGATCTGCTCCCAAATCCAGTTACTTCTTCCTTACCCTGTGCCTTACCCGTCCACGAAATCTCATTGAAGTTCATTCAGAACTTTTGGAGATAACGTATGGACAGAGGCGTGAATACAGAAATGTATTTTTAAAAAAAACGCAAAAATATCTTCTAATTAAAAACAAATTCCTGGATCCGCCCCAAAATTTTATCACCTCTTCCTTGGCTTAACTTTCCACAAAATTGAAATTTATTGAGAAATTTCTGAGATATTGTGTAGACAGACAGGAGCGAATATGTAAAAAATAAACGCAAACATATCTTAATCGAAAACAAATTTCTGGATCCACCCCAAAATTTAATCACTTCTTTTTCACTCAAGACTTATCATACCTAATTTTCAATCACCCCCTCCCCAAAATGTAGTGGGGACAAAAGATGTTCACCTACTGCATTTATAGTAACATTATACAATGTCCATGGCCCCAGGTTGGGAACCACTGCACTAAATGTTGGAAGTGGGTCCTAAAGGAGTCAAGCTCCCAAATTTCCACCTATACCCCTGTAATATTGTGTTAAAATTTATATTTTTTAGAATACCAATGTTTTAACAGTCAGCCATTTTGAAATCCAAAATGGATGCCCTTAATGTTCATAGAAAAACTGGCAACAATATTTTTCTTAATCTGGATGGTTTTTATTAGATATGATTTAACCTAGTTGCCAAGATTCTACCCCCAAAAATGATAACTCAAACAATGCGCTAGAACCCAACTAATTTGGCAGTCAGCTTAGATGCTATCTTGAAAATTATACCTTTCCAGTGGTCAGACTGTGGTAGACTTTTGATGTTATCAAGCACACTTGATACTACAAAAAATGTTGGAAAAACTTGTCTAGGGTAAATAATGACCGGGTATTCGCTGACATTTAAAAAATGTGCGTGTCTGAGTCTCCATTACTAGGACAACAATGATGTTGAGGCACAGTGAGAGACAACTCGCCTGTCATTCTGATTTAATACTTCTCCTCTATGTCTAGTGAAAGTCTTTTGGTTTTATTATTTCTCATGTCATTCCAAGCATGTGAAAACATAGTATATGCATTAGAGTATGGTGTGCAAGGAAATAAGGGACAAATCGCATCCCATATTGATTCAGTAAGGGACAGTGCATTTTACTTTTCAATAAGGGACGATTACACGTGGTTGGAGAGAAACATGACAAGATCTAGTCATTTCAAAGAAAAATGGGTTCCTTTTATTTCTGTTGATAAACATTGTTGCAGGGAAGGTTCGCGGATTAATCAAGGTATAGAATTCTGTTTTGTTGAAATTCTAAAAAGTTGTTTAGCTTCTGTTCCTAATTACTTTACTGAAAGACTATGATGATAGTAGTAGCTTAGGCCGCATCCTCTTTCTACCTCCATCCACTCTCTCCTGCACCATGATGGGTGATGAGTCCCTTGCTGCCGTGCCCGAACTGACTAACCGACTCCGGATTTAAATCGACAGCGCACCCCAAAACTACTCAGAGCTGATTGGTCAAACGAATCCTCTTTGTTCCCTTACTTCCCCTGCCTCCTGTGATGGGGTAAACAAGTTCTATTTTTAAAGGGGGTAACCCTTATAATGCAGGGCTTGTGTGTTTCTATGTCTTTGCCCTGTCGGGTTAAGGTCAGTTGAGAAGTGGTCTAATATTTACATAAAAGCATCTATTAATCTGGTTTCCAGGCAAAATCTTGGAAATTCTGCAATTTTGGTTCAATTCAGACGTAAGAGTGGCTAATAATTGCATAATTCAAGATGTAGCATAACGGCCGATCGTACCCTGACCTCTCTGGTCGCCATGAGGGGGAGAGAAAGAGATGGAAACGATCATTTTTCCTCCTCATTTGATGATGATGATGATGATGATCTGTCTGGTCTGCCGACGGGAGCCAAACTTCTCTATGGAGGGAAACTCATTCTCGGACAAAGAAAACACTCCCACGTGTGTGGAGAGAAAAGATGACAAAATCCACGGATCTTAAAATTTTACGATGTTTTATTTCCGTACCACGCAGGTCAATTTCTGGTCTGGTCTGCGGATTTCGCCGAGGCACGGAAATTCTGTTGCATGTCGTTGCTTAAAGGAGTGGGTCACTTTTCAGGGCCGTTACCGTTACCGCTACTGCTGGGCAGGGATGCCCCACTGCCTCCCGACCCCAACTAACTTTACTGTTTCGACCTAGCCTTTATATACCTAATGGTCATAACTCCTCCCACTTTTCAAATTCCCAACAGTTTTTTTTATAACATGATACCCCAATTGGTCACGTAGGCAGCTTGACACAGATTCCAAATCTTACCAAGTTCCTATCCCCACCGGCCACCGGTAACCTGAGCTGGGTCTATTTCGTTACATAAGCCCCTTTGTGAAAAAAAAATTTTTCCTAAATTTTTCTGCGACCCTAGTCCTAAACCATAATTTGCTATAAAAACAAATAAAAAAATAGCCTTTTAGATAACGGTCTAATTGCATATACATATATTTTTTTTTTTTTTAAATTTTTCTCCACTCATATAAGCTACATCCTAACTCAACAACAGAATTTCAATACCTCGTGGTTTTCCGCAAACCCGCCGTTACAAAGAAATCTTTGAACCGGACGCTTTTCAACATTCCTCATGTCTCAGAGAGACCATAACAATTTCGAAGAAAATAACAAATCATGCATATAAAAATAAACCGTACACCTTTCAACATCACACCCTTACATCCCCACGGCAGTCAAGAATTTAACGAGCAAAATATTTCCACATAAAATCAACAGAGATACTTAAATCTCAACGTTTACACAAGGCAAAACAAACTTGCCTAAAATCAACAGAGATACACAACTACACAAGGCGAAGAACTTGCCTTAGTTCTAGCTGAAAGAACACAATCAAACAGAGGCCATATCGCCCCCTCCAGGGATCAAACTTGTCCCTACCTGAGTATTCGAAAACGTGAGTATTTCCTACTCCCGCCAATCTAGGCGTAAACAACATATGTTTACGTTTCACTCAACCACCACAAGCGATTTACCTGCCGATCATTACTCATGCTGGCAACACTTGAAAACCATTAAATTTAAAATGTCCACACGAAAATCGTTCAAGAAACGATAAATACAAACAAACAGAAAAATACTTTTACTCGTCAAAACTTTCCCCACCGACGGGAGCCAAAATTTTTCTATGGAGGGAAACTCATTCTCGGACAAAGAAAACACTTCCACGTGTGTGGAGAGAAAAGACGACAAAATCCACGGATCTTAAAATTTTACGAAGTTTTATTTCCATACCACACAGGTCAATTTCTGGGCTGGTCTGCGGATTTTGCTGAGGCACGGAAATTATGTTGCATGTCGTTGCTTAAAGGAGTGGGTCATTTTTCAGGGCTGTTACCGCTACTGCTACTGCTACTGCTACTGCCACTGCTGGGCAGGGATGCCCCACTGCCTCCCGACCCCAACTAACTTTACTGTTTCGACCTAGCCTTTATATACCTAATGGTCATAACTCCTCCCACTTTTCAAATTCCCAACGGTTTTTTTTATAACATGATACCCCAGTTGGTCACGTGGGCAGCTTGACACAGATTCCAAATCTGACCAGGTTCCTATCCCCACTGGCCACCGGTAACCTAATCTGGGTCTATTTCGTTACAAAGAGTAAGAATGGCCAATAATTGCATAATTCAGACATAAGAATGGCCAATAATTGCATAATTCAGGTGTAAGAATGGCTAATAATTGCATAATTCAGACGGAATTAAAAAATTGGAAAAAGGGGTGATCAATGAATAAGTTATTTTTTCTCAACATAATAAGGAGTAACTGTTTAAATCTTAAGCCCTCTAGCTCCATTGGTAAGGCATGTACACGTTATACATAACTACATAGCCAGACCAACAGAAGAAACTATGTTGACAGTTTTTAATAGATTATTGAACAGAATGATTGATTCCCAGGTTGACAAATAGACAGAAAAATATTTAGATAAATTGAATGATGGATAGATGAACAGATAGACTGAATCATGTACATCAACTGTCACAGTGATTGATTGAGAGATTGGGGAAAATAGATTCATAGATATAGTTCACTCTAAGCTGTGCGTGTACACACGTTTTGCAACCTGCACGCATACAAAATTAATGTGCATGTTAAGTAAGTATCATGTGTTATTCTCCTTAGGCAGAAGACTGCTGCTAGGGGGCGCCGTTTCACGTTCTGCAACGGGGCAGCGATTGTTAATAAGTTGGAGAAATCGCTTCGTAGTACACACGCGTGTTAGGTTGATTACGATCATTATATGAATAAAGGATCTCTGTAAGTACATAATATTTTGTTGCATTTTTAATCTGTCATTAACCCAAGCTTACAGTGCACACCAAATATTTCAAATTCTGCTGATAGCTAACTGAGTTTTTATTGAAAAAATATTGATTTACCATGTTGAATTCAAAAGTGCGCACATACTTTTGTCACAGAAAAATAATTGGCACAACAAGATTTTTATCCCAACTGACTGCAAAAAATTAGAAGGTATATTGCCCACAGATTTGTGATAAAAACAGCTAAAAGATTAAAATGATAGTAAATCATCATCATCAGCCATTTCAGCTCCATTGCTGGACAACAGCCTTTCCCAAATCCTCCCATTACAATTGTCTGGTCATGTTATTAACAGATTGAAAATGCAACAAAAGATGTACTCACACAGATCCTTTATTCATGCATGGTCAACAACACACATGTGTGACTTCTCCTTTCTCCTAAAAAACAATATGGCTGCTCACTCAACAGAATGTAAAACAGCGCCCCCTTACCGGAAGTTGATAAGCACTCTCCTGTCTAAGGGGAATAACTCCAAATACTTACTTAACAATAATGGTTTACAATACTTCATCTAATAAAAAATTTAAAAAATAATCCAACTACAATTGAAGAAATCTGTGTGTGAGTCTGTATGTGTCTCTGTGTATATGCACTGTGATTACTTGACAACTGCCATTGTACGAAGTTGACATTCACCAGATATATTAGTCAGCACACAAGGCAGTGCAGTGTTGAGTTTGAAGTTTCTTGGATCAGCAGTTCTCAAGAAATCTAATAAAAATACATAAAACATTAAAAATTAGTTTATATAAACTATCACCCTTGACTTCTACTCTTTAGAATTATCTAAATGTAGATATAAAATATCTAAATTGGCAACACTAAAGAGAAGTAACTGAAATACTTTGAAACCATAGTTTTGCATGACGGATGGAAAACTATTATACATGACAATTATGGCAGGCTGCTCCGCACACAATAAAGTCTGGCCCCTTCCTAATAATAATAAAATAATAGATTCCCAGATGTTGCCAACAAATCTGGATTAAGTCAACATGACCAGATGCCATTTGTTGGACAGTGATCACTAAGAGACAGATAGATAGACTGAGATAGATGTGGCAACAGAAATAATAACTGAGAGACAAACAGGTCTGGTTAGTCACTCAATAGAAACCGTCACGTTACCAGCGTCTTTTGGTAGCATGCCTGTTTAGTGGAAGGAATTTTCAAAAAATAAAATGTTTTTTTTCTAGATATAATAAGGAGTAAATGTTGAAAATTTTCAGCTCTCTAGCGCCATTAGTGCAGCCTGTACGTATGATACATAACCAGCCAGTCAGTCAGCTGGATCAACTTGAAAACTGAAGGAAACTATTTTGACAGTTTCTAATCCAAAGCATATCAAGTTGCTAAAATCTTTTATGGCCACTTGATGTATTGGTTTTATTGATAAAACAGATTTAATTATCTCTAACGATCATTATTTACCTGCCAGCTGTTACCTGACTTGTTACCTGAAGTGTCCTGACCTGATTATCAATTTACTTACCTGGAATTCCTTAGTCCACAATCGGCTGGTTTCACTCGGCCTCTCTCACTTGAAGCATGAAAAACTAGAAACCAGACAGAGAGCACATACCAGTGGGGGCGGGGACTTTTCTTCCTATTACGTTTTTTTAGATAGCTCAGGGTAACACTACATTGTGACTTTTGTTCTGTGACTTTTATTCCGGGATTCTTTTAAAAATATATTGAAGACTTTGTGCTCACACTTGTGCCCGGGGGTGATTGCCCCCCTCTTGCTACACCACTGCCAACACCATACGCTGAACTAAAAAAAAACAATGAAAAAACAAGGGAGAGAACTTTAAATGTACAAATATTGAATTACTTCTCTTGAAATTTAAGTTTAGCCTTTTTATTAACTGTTTGCTTTTTAACCTCTTTTCCTGCAGAATAATAAAAAGTATCTCTCAATCAAAAACGAATTCCTGGATCTGCCCCAAAATTTAATCACTTCCTCCGTAACCCAACCCTTCATAAAATTTTGTGGAAATGCATTGAGAACTTTTGGAGATATTGTGTGGACAGACAGACGGACAGACGCAAGTAAATATTTATACCTCTTCCAACTTTGTTGGCAGAAGTAAAAACAACTCTTTTAATGGTCATATAATAAAAGTCAATGGTCAAGAAAAACTATTATACACTCATTTAGTCGGACTAGTGTCCTCATCTTAGTTGTTAGTCACAACATTCTGGCCATTATGCCCTCAGGCCTTCTTCAGGTGGTTGTTGCGATTAGTAACCTGGGAATTTCCAATTTAATCCACAAGGGTATATTGTTCACATTCCACTGTCCATGCTGGAGGATATCTCATATCAGAGGGTGCAACAGTCAAAACATTGATGAGGACACTAGTCCGAGTAAATCAGAGTATAATCTAACAGTAACATTATCACCTTCTTGGAGGTTGGCGATAAATGTTCAACGACAGTTGGTTGGTTTTGTCACTCCTTGTTGTGGACAGTGTCAGGGCGTGCAATGTGTGCGGACTTCGGGAAGACGGGGGGGTTGGTCTCTGGAAAGAATTGGCCTGGAATGTAATGAAGGATCGAGACAGAGACGATTTTTCTTGTAAAAGAACATACTCTGTTTATTTGTAATTCTACTGAAATCTTATCAAACACAAATATTCCCGTAAATTGAGAGAGTGGGTATCTAGACAGGCTTCGGAGGTGACCACTCAATCCGTATCTGTGGGATACTCCCTTTTAGCTTCGCTCTGTCAGTCTTATTTATTGTGTGGTTGTTTATAGTTTCTAAAGGTTAAATTAATTTATCTTGTTTATTCTGTATATTTTGAATTTCGGCAATTTTGAATTCACCCGTGCTTGTTTATTAAACATATTTTTTTAGGTATTTTCTGTCGATGTTTTGACTCGTACTTCCCTTTCTCGTGAGTTACCCATTGATGTTATCAAAAGTACCACTGTTGTTTACCAAAAGTGTCAAGTCGATTGTTTTAGTTAGTGTCAATCTGTATATTTTGAACTTCCAATATTTTCTTTTCATTTATCTATCTATCTATTTTCATCTATACACCCCTTCACTATGGTACATAACTACAATTGAAGAAATGTGTGTGTGTGTGTGTGTGTGTGTATGCATGCATAGTGATTCCCCGACAACTGGCCATTGTACGAAGTTGACATTCACCAGATATATTGGTCAGTTTTCTTTTGATCAGCGTTTCACAAGAAATCTAATAAAATTAAATTTTAAAAATTACAGATTATAGATCTTCTATCTAAAATTATAGATCTAAATCTAGATATAAAATATCTATATTGGCAATAGATCTAGATCTAGATATAAAATATCTATATTGGCTCTACATCTAGATATCAAATATATTGGCAATAGATTTAAATTTAGATATAAAATATCTATATTGGCAACGCTGAAGAGAAGTAACCAACATACTTTGAAGCCATAGTTTTGTATGACGGCAGCATGCCGTGTTGGTGGTGAGCAATTACAAAATTGGGAAAAGGGGTGATCAACGAATAAGTTACTTCTCTCGCCTTCTGTTGGGCAGTGATCACTAAAAAAAAGTCTGAATTTAAAAAAAATAAGCATGAATGCTGCCAGACACAAACTAAGGTACCGGTTTAGCATAAACGTACATTGCAAATTGAACCCTCACTAAAAATCTGTTATGGCGAGAATTTTTAAAAAAATAAAACGTATTTTCTAGACATAATAAGGAGTAAATGTTGAAAATTTCAGCCCTCTAGCTCCATTGATGTAGCCGGTACACAAGCTACATACATAATCAGCTGGACCAGCTTAAAAACTGAAAGTTTTGGTACACAGTTTCTAATATGTACAAAGAGTGTGGGATCAAATAACTTTCCCTATCTGCTAGAGAGCTCCTCTTTCATAGATGACATTGTAATTTATTAGGCTACCAAAGCTGCCATGTTTAGACAGGCTTCTTATCTGTCATCTTTAGTTTTGTTGCCTAAATGATTAAGGTGTTGTCCATGAAAGATGTGAACCATGCCAGCAGATGCAAACAGTGCCTAGTCACAGCTGCAGATGGGAACAGCAACTGGTCATGACAGCTTTGGTAGCCTAATTGATTAAGGCACCATTCATGAAAGACGAGCTCCTGGACAATGGTATGTGAGTTCAAGTTGTTGTCTGAACCTACTTCTTTATTTTGATTTCCCGCAGAGTTGTTTATTGGCTGAAGAATTGATCAGCTAAAAAATTTTTTAAAAACTAGATGTGAGAAAATTAGTCAATTTGTATTTGTAAAAATACTTAACCCGTTAACTGTGAATGACAGAAATTTCTGTCATTGCAGTTCTATAGCTAACACAATAAAATTTCTGTTTTAATGTAATTGATGGCAACTCTATCTGTGAGTCGGAGGTCTTATCTTGCAATGGACTTTTTGCAATGGATAATTATTACACTTGCTACCTTCCACAGTTAATGGGTTAATCTCAAAAACAACTTGAGATTAACAAATTCAACTTTTGTAATTCTTGCTTCTATCTATTTTGATTAATTCTATTTTTTCTTATTTTCAGTTTGGATCCAAGATGTGGCAGATGTTAGGTATTTACATCTGGTTGGGAAGTTTGACATTTGCCTCATCTATTGCTACAAAAAGACCAAATATTGTTGTCATTATTGCAGATGATCTGGTAAGTCATTCAATTATAAGTCCAAATCCTCTATTGCAACAAAAAGACCAAATATTGCTGTCATTATTGCAGATGATCCAAATCCTCCAGTCAGAACTTCTTGGTTTCAGAGCCAGAACGAATTATAATTATGAAAAATTAATATGAATTTTTAATTCCTTTTATATAAAGTGTTTGGGACGGACTGGTTTTGATAACCTTAATCATTTGATAACATTATCCATGATTATAATAAATGGCTTCCTTTGTATTTTAATTATTAAGCACAAAATAATTGTCTTTGTAATATCCGATATCTTTCTTTCTTTTTTTTTTAAATCTCCCTCAAAAAGAATTTCTGATTTCTATTTAGGGATGGGACGATGTCAGTTTCCATGGCTCCGATCAGATTGCAACCCCTAATATTGATTCCCTTGCTTATGATGGAATCATTTTGAACAATTATTATGTGTCCCCTATCTGTACCCCAACAAGAAGTGCCCTAATGACTGCCCGACATCCAATACACACAGGTAAGTAAAGTACCAAGTTTTTGATGTTCACTTAATCAGCTTTAAACAAATATCCTGGATCCGATTGGTCCTTCAGCTTGCACACTGATCATATTTAACAAGTGGGTTTTTTACAGGGGTGAGGTTTGCAATCCCACCTCATAAAAAACCCATATATAAGGGAGAGACCAACCGTCCCCTTAAAGTTGAACTCTAAGAACATAAAAAGCCATAACCAAAGGCAGTGGAAAAATCTGGTATGGCAGATTACATTACATTACATTACCCTCTCTGAGTGGAAGTTGAAATAATAGATAGAGAATGCTGATGCAGAGAGAGAAAACTGAAAGAATCTGCATATATCAACTTGTTAGCTAAATGTATAAGTACGGTTGATATGCCGTTAAACCCACCAAACTAAATGTATAAGTCAGACCGGTGTGGATTTCAACACAGTGTGGCTTTTGTTGCTTAACAGGGACATGGTGTGGAATTCTTTATTTATCAAAGAAAGGAGTTGAAAACATCTGCAACCTATGTTACAAGTTTTGCTGCAAACAAAAAAAAAAAACAATTCTGTTTGCTATTGTTTTTTTACTTGGCACTACCGGAAAAGGAATCCCTCTAACTACATATGGATAGTACACCTGAAGCAGGCCATAGAATTGTTCTGGCGAGGGGGCTCGGCACTGCAGGAGCAGGGAATGACTTCAAAATGGGGTCACAGTCAATTATGGGACGCACGGGTCACCAGACGCATAAGTTGCAATCAAAAGTCAAGCCAGCCTGTTCACGCCTTTTCCAGATGAGGGTCAGCTGTAAACTGCCCTTGCCTCTTCTTTCGTATGCTTAAATAAGTCGCAACATGCATATTCATAATTGGAAAGTCAGGCATTGCAAATGGCAGACACGCACACAAGACACAAACTTGGTCTCTTTGAACAGACCTGATTGCGTATTAATCAGTGGACGGTGGACCAGATAAGGGCCATAAGAAAACTTGAAATATGGGAATTATCCTTTTAAATGCATCTAGTTATATTTGTCTTCATATCATTGAAAAAAGGTATGCTAGGAAATCATTTCTGCTTAATCTATTAAAAAGACAAAAAATCTTTAAAACATACAAAGTAAGCATAATACTC
Source organism: Architeuthis dux (assembly GCA_006491835.1). NCBI lineage: Eukaryota > Metazoa > Mollusca > Cephalopoda > Oegopsida > Architeuthidae > Architeuthis > Architeuthis dux. The sequence goes on from VCCN01004352.1 coordinate 1,359,872, forward strand.
CAATATTTGCTTGCGGACCAATCAAAATCCCATCGGGGGCCGTAGGTTGCCTATCCCTGTTATAAAGAATCGAAAACATTTTTAGTCACCGATAGTTTTTGTATAAATTATACATATTCGGGGACGATGAAAGCATCTGAAAATGAGGCTCTGCGGCTAGATATTAAGATTCTTTGCTGGAATAGAAATCAAGTGCTAGTAAAATCGACGATACCTACGTTGTGTGCTAATGGCCATTATTAGAAGAGAGGTCGCTGGAGGGTGTTTATGTACGAATTTGGATGGCCAAGATTGAATCGATTGTCAATTGAAGAAGTGGTTACAGCCTAGATTCAAAATCATGCAGATCATCAAGAATACTAGACCATTCGTAAAATCATGAAGAATCTCAATCGACTTTCCAAACCACTGCTAAAGTGACTTTTGAATTCATCACAAGAATGGATTGGCTAAAATGTTGGACCATGGGAACATAAAAAGAAAAAAAAGAATGAGTCTAATTATCCAAAAAACTCTTCTCATAATTATAGACAATATATGCATTCTGATTTTTTCTGATTTGTTCAGTTGATTTTTAAATTCTGATATATAATCTTTTTTTAATTCACTTTATTCCTAGGTCTACAACATGGAGTCCTTGTTGGAGCAGCTCCGTACGGCTTACCTTTAAATGAGACTTTGATGCCTCAGCATTTGAACAAACTCGGATATTCCTCACACATCGTCGGAAAGGCAAGGAATTTCAGTTAAATTATAAAAATCTGAACAATAAACGAAGGCCATCATCAGAGTTTTTAATGTTTCCTGTTATGAGTTTAAACTCTGGTTCAGAGGAATTTCTTTGTTGCAATGCGTTGGGGCAGGGTTGCCCGATTTGGCTAGAAGGGGAGATAATCCACACTTTATCTAAGAGACTTGCCCAACAGTCATTGGAATAACATCAAATTTGGAAAGCGAGTCTGGAAGCTGAGTTTCAATACCATCCTTTTGAGGCTGACATGGAGTTAGCGTTATAGATATATTCATTTTTATTAGATTTCTCGAGAGCCACTGATCCGAACAACTTCAAACTGTACACTGCAATGCCTTGTGTGCTGACTAATATATCTTGCGAATGTCAACTTTGTACAATGCCAGTTGTGTGGTAATTGTGGTACACACACAGATTTCTTCAAGTGTAGTTAGATATAAAACTTTGATAGAGGTCTACTTTAAAAAGTTGAACAGTTTACACTTTTTAGACTTACCATCATCTTTACTAAGTTTTAATAAGGTATTTTTTGTTTGTTTATTTCTATAGACTCCTTGTGGAGTATAGGCCTGCAACCACAATGCGTCAAGTAATCGCAGTAGTTGAGTAATCACAGTGCACCCCCCCCTTCCCAAACACATGCACAGATTTCTTCAATTGTAGTAGATTGGAAGCAACTTTGATTTCTTCAATTGTAGTAGATTGGAAGCAACTTTGATTTCTACAATTGTAGTAGATTGGAAGCAACTTTGATTTCTAAAATTGTAGTAGATTAGAAGCAACTTTGAATTCAAATGTAGAACATTGGAAGCAACTTTGATTTCTTCAATTGTTGTACATTGGAAGTAATTTTACTTTGCATGACACACGGGGCAATGGTTTTATCTCTTATTTCTCAAATGACCCATGAAGACCAAATCATTGTTTCTGTAGCAATTGTGGGTTCTTACAGGGCTAGAGTGCTCTCGACACCCAAGATGAACCACCTTATAGGGCTAAAGAGCTCCAATTGCCCTGTTATTCACCCATAACTAGGGGGGGGGGAATGGATTCATGCTTATCCCAAGAGCATTAGTGTGGCGTTTGAACTCGATTTGCTGATTCCATCCTCCATGCCATTAACCCGTAAGCCACCCGGACCTCTTAATTTAATTTAGGATAAATGTTTTTCAAAGTCTTGGGAGCAGCTGACAAGATCTCTTGAAATTTGTCCTGGGTCTTTTTACTCTGGCAGTGAATTGTATTCCGAGGCTGGGAGATATATCTTACACTGAAAGATTAAAACAACTTAATCTAGAGACCCTTGAATACAGAAGAAAACGTGCTGACCTAGTAGAGTCTATAGAATCTGGAACAACATACATAGAGTGGATACTGACGTTCATTGCTCAAAATGCCCTGATAAGAAAATGCTGACTTCATCTATGTGCAGTAAAACCAGAGGACACTGCCATGAACTACAAATTCAGACCTCCACTGGTGTTAGAAAAGATTTCTTCTCGGCAAGAGTGGCAAGCACATGGAACAGCCTAAGTGAAAAGACAGTCACATTGTGATTTAAGACAATTTGTAGATATTAAAGGCAGTAAGAGCAATGATTGTCCTAGAGTGGCTGAAGCAATACCTTACGATAAATATTTTTGTCTTTTGTACAATTATTGATATAGCCATCAACACTATCTTTTTTCAAAATCACAATACACAAGAATCTGCATATGACTGTAATAATTAGGATGTATTTTGACTTTTTCTAGTGGCATCTTGGTTTCTTCCGGGATGAATATACCCCAACAAAACGAGGTTTCAAATCCCACATTGGGTATTGGCTTGGTGCTGAAGACTATTTCAACCATTTGGCAGAAGCTCATGTAAGTTTGTCAATGAAAATGTGCATAATGTTTAATTACCTCTGCCACCGAAGTTGAAGAGGTATATGTATTCACTCGTGTCTGTCTGTCTGTCCACTCAATGGATTTCAATGTAATTTTGTGGAAGGCTGGGCAATTGGGTAAAATTTGGGGAGGATCCAGGAATTCTTTTATTTATTGAGAGATATTTTTCCGTTTTTTTTTTTCTTCTTCCATTTATGCATATGCTCATGTCTGTCTGCACAATATCTCTAAAAGTTCTCAATGAATTTCAATAGAATTTTGTGGAAGGGTGGGTAATAGGCTACGGAAGAAGTGATTAAATTTTGGGGTGGATCCATCCACAATTACTTCCCCTGACAATGGCATGCTTTCTAGTTATTTCATGTGATCATGACTCGAGATATTCAAAATGGTTGGTTCTTTTCTGGACAAACCTTGTACATATGAATATAAGTATTTACTAAGCTCAGCTTGGTTTGGCACAAAGCCACAAGTGTAGAGCTCCCAGTGAGGATCAAACTCATTACAGGTATTATTATTCTAATAAATAAATAAATACATTTATACAAAACAATATAT
>VCCN01004352.1:1371041-1388915 GCA_006491835.1 Architeuthis dux
AAGGTATAGTTGGTTGCTTTTTAACGGTGGGGGTCATACTTTAAAATTATGGGTGTTAGCTTCTGGTGGCAACTAATGAAAAAGACCCATGAATTTATTAAGAGAAAAAACAACATTTGCAGCGATTGAAGCAGTATCAGTAATTATTTGATTATTCATGTTCATCGATTCAGTTTTTTTGCCGTTGTTTTTAATTTGCTCGCTGTATTTTTTTTAACTTGCTCGGCAAAGGTATGACAATTCAAGATGGGGGAAGAATTGAGGAAACCTAAGATCACAGGAGGAGGAATGTGACCTGAGAACCACTGTACTAGACACTCATCTTTATGGTCATTAACTAAGAATTAGTCATCAGAAAAATTGAACATAGTATATCTACAGATATTAATATTTTTATGGTGCTCAAAACAAAAAAAAATTGAAATCAGGTTATTTAACCTTTATCACTCTGCATTTGCCCAGCTATGAGTAAAATAGCATATGATGAAGTGAGTGACGCCACTTCGGGTGCTTGTCGCCTCGACATCTATTTCACGTACTGCTAACCTCTAACAACTAGCCGATACAAAGAAACTTGTGATATGTAAAGCCCGGGCAGGAATGGCTGATGCCATAGCCAGCACAAGGGCAGAGCTTTTCTACTCTGCATTATTCAGTATTACTTCCCCATCATTCCTTTTTCCAGGGGTGCCAAGATTTTGTGCACTTATTATAGGCTTTCAAAGTTACTTTGTCAAAATTCAAACAATATCATTCGGCGATTGGAGCCGCCTGCAATGCCAGGACCAACTTTTTGCTTGCAAATGAAATCACTCACAGAGTGCTAAAGGTTAAACTTGTGGTAATATTTCTAATAACTCTTCATTTAACCATGTCATACATTTTTCATTTCAAATTTGTTGGTATATTTTTGGAGGATTATTATTACTAGAATTTTCTAGCAGTTTTTTAATGGTTATTTCTACACCCCCCCCATTTTTGCCAAAGATTGCAAATTTGTCTTGCATGGTAGCAGGCTACCAAGTTAACCTGCAACTGTAAAACAAATTTAATAAAATAAGTGGAAAATTAATTCTCATTCGTTTATTTATTAAATTACGTATGTAAAAGTCAATTCAACTGCCTTTTGATAACATGGAATTGAAATGAGGGAAAAAAAAAAATCACTATATTTCTTATTGTTAAATTGACTCAAAAAAAACATGGGTCTGTTAACTTTGCGTAGGAATTACAGTGACGTCATTATTTCCTTCAAATTCGTCTGTTTTTCAAAAGATTTTTAAACGGACAACTCTGTTCCCGATGTCACTGGAGAACTATCCTTAGATTTTGAGGTACTTTCCAAATATCTACGTCCGGACATTGACTAAGCTTAATAAATATCGAGTTACCTCCCTTACATTTAATAAGCTTTTAGAATAAATGTAAGGGAAGTAACTCTATATATTGCTAAGCTTAGTGAATGACCGGACCCAGTTATTCGGAAAGTACAGATTTTGAGATTCTGAAATTTACTGTATATGCCGGACTATAAAGACGAATGGTTTACAAGTGTCCTTGGAGCATTAATGCTCACCGAAATTCATCCAAGACTCATAATTTTTCATATCAAGCATTGATATACAGCAGTTAAAACGGTCAGGATTGTCCTATTACTTTTGCTTTTAGGACGCTAACTGAAAGAAATTACTCCCAACTTGAAAAGGAGGCCCTGGTTAAAAAAATGTCACAACTACTTGTGGGGTCAGCCTTTATTTACTTTGGTAACTGACCATAAACCACTCCTTGGAATTTTCTCCTTTGACAAGCCTATCTCCCAGATAGCTTCTGGTAGAATTCAACATTGGTCGTTGGTTCTTCAGGCTTATAAATTTAAGCTAGTTCATCATACTGGCACAGTTCTTGTTACTGCAGAAGCTCTCAGCAGATTGCCTCTTCCTGTAACTACTGAAAATATTCCCATTCCTGCTGAGTGGACTAATCTAGTCTATTTTTTGGATAGTTCTCCTGTGACTGCATCCAAAATAAGGGTACATACCCGCACAGATCCTGTTCTTTCTAAAGTGTTCAAATATTGTGAACTTGGTTGGCCTACTTCTATTTGTGATTCTCAATCTGCGCTTCTTTTCTTTCGTAAAAGAAATGAGATTTCCACTCAAAATGGTTGTCTACTATGGAGTTACAGGGTGATAGTTCCTTCTGGCCATCGCCAAACTTTACTTGCTGAACTTCATGGGGGGCATGTTAGTGCATCCCGAATGAAGGAGTTGGCACGTGGCTACATTTGATGGCCAAATTTAGACAGGTTGGAGCATTGCAAAAATCCAGCTAAAGCAGAATTGCATCTTTGGGAATGGCCAGGTAACCCTGGCACCGCTTGCACGTGGACTATACTGGACCCGTGCAAGACAAACATTTTTTTGGTTGTAGTGGACGCACTCAAAGTGGGTGGATATTTTCCCCACCAAGGGTCCTAGTGCTAAAGAAACTATTAAAAACCTGCATCATTGTTTCTGTCTAATGGGATTTCCCGTTTCTATTGTGTCTGACAACGGTCCTTGCTTCACCATTAATGAATTTCTAAATAATAAATGGCATCAGGCACATTACCACAGCCATGTATAAACCATTTACTAACGGTTTGGCTGAGAGAATGGTACAAACATTCATGAGTGCCTTAAATAGTTCCTCAGAACCTTGGCGTACAGTACTAGACAATTCAATTACTGGATTACTCCATACTACTACTACCACCAGTGGAGATGCTTTTCAAGCTGGTCGCGTAATACGACAAGAGAAACTACTCTTCTTCACCTAGAATGCTAGATCTACAACCGATCGCTGTGCGCAACTATGTGCCTGGTCTTATGTAGATACCTGCTCAAGTAACCGAATGAACAGGTCCCCTTTCATATAGATGCCAGCATCATCAAATGTCACCAAGATAAGATCACAAGGTCTTCTCCACCTATGGAAGAAACCCTTGAACCTGAAATCACAAGGCCAGAACAAACTTCCTCTTTCTACTCACCTCCTGCAGAAATGGTTCTGCCAGGATCGTGAGGGCTCCTGAAACTAAATCTCTAAGCACCACACTAAAGAAACTAAGGGGGTGGGGTGGAGTGGGCTCTGGACAACAGGAGTTGGCTTGTGCTATTTTTAGAAGCACTTCCAGCTTGTCTAGACAGTTGACCTTGGGGTCAATCTCAGCGTCTCAAGTTTGCCGCGCTTTAAGGTAAAGTCACTAGTCAACTTGTGAATGAGCCTGGTTGCACCTATTTTGGTGTCTCCTAAATCAAGCATATCTAAAGATCAGCTAAATCTTCTGAATGCTAACCACACTCTATTTTTCCTCTCTATCTTCTCAACCATTAACCAGTACTGAAGAACTTGACTGATCACCTTGTGTTTCGACATAGAAAAAAAAAAGAAAGGTAGGTTGTCTTTTATATATATATATTGTTTGTCTTTGTGACTTCCTTTGAAACCCAAGTCATCAGTTTGTTCGCATTTTTTCCTGTTCTCCAAAAGTTCTCAATGAATTTCATAGTGGCATTGATAGAGGTATGCCCTCTGAGTGCTTTCTAGTTCATTATGTCTTTGCATGTGTTGCTTCCAGAATGAGGCTGTCACAAAAATGCGCCTCTTGGAAAAATAAGATTAATTCTTAAGTAAGACTTGGTACTTCACTAATAAGTGCAAAAATTCGACTGAGGTAAACCTCAACAGATTGTTTAAGAAAAAAGAAGACATGTGTAACTTTTTGTTTTTATTCATTGAAGATAAAAATTACCCAACCCAGAACTGAGCAGCCGTAGATAGGGTCAATGCAATATTGATTAATTGTGATCTTAATAACTTTTTCCTTTGTTTCATATTGTATAAAATAGTTAACAGCATTAATGGTTATTTTGTCAAAAAATATCCAAAAGCAACAGTTGCAACACAGTGACAGAAATATCTTACATACCGGAAATAACCTGGTAGAGGATTCGTCCTGTGGCCACAAAGAAGTGGAATATCCAGTCCTGGCAGCACCACCCTATTGCACTTGAAGGGGAAAGTCAGAAGGAGATTTCTGATGCCTGCGTGACACTGGATGCTTTGACCTTGCCCAACCGTGTCTCATAATCCACACTCGTGGGGAGGCAAATAATACCCATACTAGGAAGAACAGTGTTAACTTTTCTGACTACTACAGAAGATGTGAGAAAAAGCTTTTGAAAGTAAATTTTATAACTTTTTTCTTCTTCAGTTATTACAATTGTCAGAAGTTCTGAGATGAAGTATTTTCATCATTCCACGCAATTTTAATATTGCAGTGAATAGCAGATGCATAGTAAAGAGTTGAAGAGAAAACTTATTTTGTTTAATTGTCCTGAAAGCTTTTTCGATGACACTTTTCGTCAGTATCTTATTTTAATGTACTGTGTGTGAACACACAACAAATCAATATTATACAAACAGAAGGAATTTGTATTAAAACTTTTCTAAGATGAAATCATTCCCAAACTTGCTGTCGTTCTATGACATTCATGCAAACAATATTCAACACGTGTCTTACCATGCTATTCATTTTAAATAGAATTGATTCTCACATTGATTAAAATAAAATACTGACGAAAGCCTTTGAAAAAGCTTTCAGGACAATTAAACAAAATAATAATAAGTTCTTTCTTCAAACCTTTTTACTGTGCATCTAGCTATTCACTGCGATATTAAATTATGTACCATCAAAAGACTTTTCAACAATTTTATGGAGGTGCGGGTAGCCTAACAGTTTGCAGATTCCATTTTCCAAGATCGGCTGAGACAGTTTGTGTCCACTTCACACTAGGTATGAATCCATCTCTTATAGATAATCAGCAGAACAGACTGGGCTTGTTTGGCCACCAGTCTAGGAGATGGAAAACCCTGTATTCTATTTGCAATGCATTGGTGGAGTGCTAAACGCACAGCATGACATGCAGAGCACCCTGGTCATCCACTTCATCGCAGTCTGTCTCGCCTTTGGACCCAGGCAGACAGGGACAAGAGAGTGCAGCTGACAACGTGCGCACCTCTCCCTCACTTTAATCCAAGTCAATTAACTAAATAATAGCATGGACAGTGGAATGAGAACAATGTACTCCCATGGAATGAATAAAGGGTTCAGTTTGAATTTCCCAGAAGGTTACCAACTACAACAGACATCTGAAGAAGCCCGGAGGGTACAACGGCCAAAACGTTGTGACTCAAACAACCAAAACTATTAATGCTGTCAAATATTTTAAACAAGATATACTTACATCATGAGATATGATAAAAGTGAAAAAGAAGAAAAAAAAAAACCCCCAAAACAGTCATGTGATCAAGAAGTGAGTTTCAGGTCAGCAAATTTCTGTGCCAGGTCAATTGCTTCCTGGACAGCCCCGACATTGGTCCCTGTCGCTTGTGCAGATACATCTTTACCACCCCCCTTGCCATTTATACAAGGGGTCACAGACTTCACCCATTCATTGGCTTTCAAGGATTTTGTCATCTCCTAGAAATTAAAAGCAAAATAATTTTAAGGAAAAGATGTTTTATCAACAATGTTTTAACGCTTTCTAGACTGAATTTATTTCTAAATTTTATTAGTTTTAAATTTAAACAGGGTTCCCACTCTTTTCTAACTCAGTGTCCCCAACCTATTTGTGTTGAAGAGCACTTTCATGACTACCAATAGTGCAGCAGGCACCATTTATTTTTCAAGTCAAATTTATATTTGGACTTAATAATAAAAACATTGGAAAAAGGGGTGATCAATGAATAAGTTACTTCTCTGGCCAAATTTTTATATCCAAAATTGAGGCAAAAAAATATCTAGATTTTCCAGGACATGATTTTCCAAGAAACTGATCTAGAAATATCAAAATCTTCCAGGAAAATCTAAATAATTTTCCAGGAAATTCACCTAGAAATTATCTAAATAATTTTCCAGGACGCGTGGTCCACTCAATTTAACCCCTTTCTACCATATATATTCTGGCAGGATTATCCCAGGCATTTTTTTAAAAACTTATTAATATCTGGTTTTGGTCAGGAACCAAATGCAAAATAATAAATATAACTATCAAGGATGAAATTGTGGCAAAGTGTGATGTCATCAGCCAACTTCTGGTTCCAAGCACAAATGTTACTACTAGTTTCACATAGGGAAAATCTTGCTCCTTTTTTGTTATTTTGTCAGTATAGGACATTCAGTATAAACTGGCTGTTCTATACTAAGAAATTGATAAGTTTTAGTCATTTTATCTCTTTCATTCTTGGAAAGGGCCTGTGTAGTGTGTTATAAAGGGGTCCTTAATTTAAAAAAAACAAAAAACAAAATACCCCAGAAATATTAGAAAATATGTCTGACATTTCAGTAATAGAATTACTTTGTTTTTGTTCTGATCTTTGTGCAGCGGCAAGTTCCAAATATATGCGTCATGTAGATACCACACTTTCATTAATTAATGTGTTAAAATAATAACACCCAGTCATTCATAAAGGCAGTAGTAGTAGCTACTTTACTGACTTTTTTGGACAATAAAGCAACACGTGTCAATAAAAACGTAGAAACTATCAATTTTACTGTAATCAGCTTTGTGTTATTAAATAAAGATTGTAGAAAATTTTCATAAAAGAATTATTTGCGAGGTGTAACACTATTGCTAGTCCCAAATTCACTTTACAGTTTGATGAACTCACCTTGGGAACGTAACTCATGCACAACACTTTCCCAGCATCGACAGCAAAGAAGATCACAGCAGTCTGCGGACTGAGATTCTTGTATTGTTTGATTGCAGAATCTAAAGCCTGAAGAAGATTTAAAAAAACAAAACAATATATATCTGCATCTAATAATAAATTACTATCAGTTATACACAACATATAGTATTATTAAAAATAATTTACATATAATTTAGTGTAATCTTACTATACAATATGAATAAAGAAACAAGCAGCTACCAGGGATTGAACCCGCGTCCACCTGGGAAGCAACTTTATAAGCAGGCTATGCTGAGCTAACAAAGCTGTCATGGGAGGCAGGAGTTTTTTTGTTTTTTTTACTGTACACTTTGCCGGCTCCTCTACTTTGTATTTATACACAAATATAATGCGGTCTCCTATGTCAACAGTATGAAATCAAATAATGAATAATTTTATATCTGACAGAATGTGATAATTATAAAGACATTTAATTAGTTGGGAACCTATATTTGCTTGGCACCGGTGTGAACAACTGCTAAACGAGCAGCCTAAATCGTAAAAGAAACAAGCACTGTGCAGGGATAAAACCCGCGTCCATCTTGAAGCAACCTTATACGCAGGTTCTGCTCTACCCACTCAGCTAACGATGCTTTCATGGGTGGCAGGAGTTTTTCCAAGGTGGACGCAGGTTCGATCCCCGCACAACGCTTGTTTCTTTATTTACAATTTAGGCTGCTCGTTTAGCAGTCATTCACACCGGCACCAAGCAAATATAGGTTCCCAACTGATTAAATGTCTTTATAATCATATTCTGTTGAATATAAAAATATCCATTATTTAATTTCATACTGTTGACATAGGGAACTGCATTATATTCTTGCCTAAAAATACGAACCACTAAATTATATAAAAAGAAGAATGGATTTTTATAAAAATCTTAGAAAGAGGAAACAATTTTTTCAAGATTTGGTGTGTATTTCATAGTTCCCTCTATAACCTTTGTGGTATAATTTGCAGAGGTGATTTTTTGCAAAGCAATATTTGGGGGGGAAAGTGAGCATTATGTGGTGGGTGAAAGAGAGTATTTCATTATTGAATCCCAATGATGAAATAGTTTTGCATTTTACCTTGGCATTTGAACCAGACTTGAATTCATGAATTTTGAATGGAATTTCACCTTCTTCAGCAATCATCTTCTTTGTCTCTTCCAGAACCTGAAATTAAGAATAAAGAAGGAAATTGTTGAAGTTAATTTATGTATTAACAATGTTTAGGTTAGATCAGTGGTTCCCAAGTGGGGAGGAATTTGGGTAGTCCAAGAGGGGAATAAGACTATTAGGTAAAATTAAAAGTCCAGTCTAGAGATAGATAGAAGTGCAGAAAACCCTATCAAGTCGAAACCTCGAAATAAGCTGACAAAAGTAGGGAATGACTCAAAGGTTGGGGACCACTGGCTTGGATCAACAAAGTCAAATGTGTTTGAGTGGGGGAGAATTTAAAAAAAAAAAAGAAAAAAAAAAAGAAGTTCACTTTACCTCATTGAGAATGGCATTTTTCCTTGCTTTGTCTCGGTTATCCAAAACCTTCTTGATATCCTTTAGTTTAGAACGAAGCTCATCTCGTTTCCAGTAGGAGATCCCAGACTGAGTGATGTTCTGAAAGTGGAGAACATAGGATTCTTAATATTGGATGTGGATCAAAATAAAAAAACTGCCTTAAAAAAATACTCTGCTCAGATAGTGTAATGGTTAGCACGTCTGCCTCACACGCAGAAGGTCCTAGGTTCGATTCCCAGTATGAGCGAAGAGTGTGGAAAACTCTTCATTAGGACAAATTTCCCTTTGCACTCAGCGTGTACTCAATTAGCTGCTAAGCTGTGTGATTAAGGTGGAGGTATCCTTTCGGTGGACTTGCATTCGGTCAAGGGGGTGGTCATAAAAACTTGTAAGAATAAAGTCCTGGTCTCGACCATACTTGAAACTTGCAAGGACCACTAAGCTGACGCATGCAACAGGGCTCCAGACTCCATTGGGAGTTGTCTCTTAAGAGACTGGAAAGCTCTACCCTAGTAAAAGTATCCCAACGGTGTTGCAACCCTTTAGAGTGTCGCCATATTAAATATAGTTTTGTATCTCTTTCAAAAGATACTTTTCTTGAGTCAGTTGAACTGCTTGGATGATATTATATATTTAGCTTGGCAAAACTTAAAAAGTGTGTTGCCAGTGCAAAAAGTTTGGAAAGCTCTGCAGGGAGTAGCTGACAAGATATTTCAAGAGAAATTTCTTTTGCCTTGGTTTTCTTACTCTGCCAGTGAATTGGACAGTCATTCAAAACAATCTATAGATGATAATGAAAGCACTGACTGTTATGGAGTGGCTGACAAGATATTTCAAGAGCAATTTCTTTGTCTTAGGTCTTCTTACTCGGGTAGTGAATGCTGATATGACATCACACACACAAAAAAAAACAGAAGGGATTTCTAAAGATCTATGGGACATATATATCCCGAGGTTTCTATGACTGCTGGGATATATATGTCCCAGAAGTCTTGAATCAATGAAGAAATACTATCTCCCATTAGTGTACTCACCTCATCAAGTTGAGTGACTTCTTTGGATACCTGTCGGTCATTACATTCTGGATCATTAGCCTTGGTACTAAGAGCGCTCACTTCCTTTTCCAATACTGTTGCCTTATGTTTAGCCTAAAAGTACAAAATATGCAATCAAACTTAACTCTTAAATTTATGGACTGATAAATACTGCTTGGAATTGACAGTGGAAAAAGAAAACAGGTCTGGGTTGTCACTCAATAGAAACCGTTATGTGACCAACATCTTTTGGCAGCATGCCGTTTTGGGGGTGATCAATGAATGAATTACTTCTATCGCCTTTTGTTGGGTGGTGATTACTACAGAAGTCCGAATTTTAAAAAAACAAACAAGTGTGAACTCTGCCGGACAAGGGACCAAATTAGAATGAAACTTACATTGTAAATTGAATCCCCCACTAAAAACCTATTGGGTGTGATTTAACCCCCCCCCCCAAAAAAAACGTTTTTCTCGACATAATAAAGTAAATGTTAAAATTTTCAGCACTCTACTCCATTGGTTCAGTCTGTACACGGGATAGTTAGCTAGTCAGCCTCACTTGCAAAGTTTCTAATAGTAGAACGCTTGTGAATAGAAAGAAAAAAAAAAAATTCCAAACGGAAGGAACTTTAATCGAAAGTTATTTCCCTTGATATTGAAATCAATTTTTAAAATGTTTTTAAGAGTTAAATTCAAGAACTACTAACTGGGTATTATTAGTGTAGAGAAAACTGGATATGCAAGAATGTAGCTATATGACTAAATTTGAATTTTGCTTGCTGATAGGTTTTTGTGATCAAATCAGTAAAATGCTGTCCATGTCAGACAGACTGCAAAATATACGGGATGCTTCTTTATTTCCAATTCATGCGGCTTACTTATATGTTATAGAACATAAGAAATTTGGATGACTGACTGGGGAGTTGAAAAAAATGAAGTGGAGAAAAAGTAGAAACAAAGTATAATTTGATAACTCTGCCTGTCAGGCGAAAATGGTTTAGGCATTGCTACATGACATAGTAAGTTTCTGTGGCATTGTTCAAATTTTCTAAACTCATGGAATTTGGATTTAATTTAAAAGTTCAAAGTTGTAAAATGTTGCAATATAAACCAACAGAAAATAGGATTCTAGTCTAAAAAATAAAAATGTTTAGAATTAATCTATTGCAATCATCTAATAGTAGAACTCTTTTGTGAATAGAAAGAAAAAATAACAAATTTCCAAGTTATTTCCTTTGATATTGAAATTCAAATTTTTTTAATATGTTTTTGAGAGTTAATTTCAAGAACTACTATTATAATCATTAAAATCAGACTTTTTAGAAGACCAAAGACTCCTTGGGGGCAATAAATGCAGGGAGGGGTCTATTGAACTTTTGGGGTCGAAAAACATTATATACCGACTTATAAATATATTGGTTAATATCTAATTATACACTTAGGATGTGGTATTGGTAGGTTTGATAATTTCTTTTGGCAGCCCTGCCTGGGGGTCGATGGTCTAAAATGTTTGGTGACCCCTGACCTAGATAGACTGATTAGATGTCAAATTCATCTCAGAAAAATGCTTTCTTTCTTTTTACCTTTGTGGCTTCTGTTCCCGTAACAGCAATGATTCTCCTGATTCCCTTGGCAATCGCTTCTTCAGACACAATCACCATTTCCCCAATATGCTGGGATGTTCGAAGGTGACTGAGGAAAGAAAAAAAAAGAAGAAAAATTAACAGGTCTGTTCAATAAAAACTGTCACGTGACCAACATCTTTTAGCAGCATGCTGTGTTAGTGGTGATCAATTAAAATATTGAAAGGGGTGATCAATGAATAAGTTTCTACTCATGCCTTTTGTTGGGCAGTTATCACTAAAAAAGTCAGAATAAAAAAACAAACAAAAAAAAACTAAGGGACCAATTTAGCATAAACTTATATTGTAAATTGACCCGGCATTAAAAAAAGAAATTTTTAAAAAAATCGTTTTTTTACATAAGGAGTAAATGTTAAAATTTTCAGCCCTCTAGTTCCATTGGTGCGGCCTGAACGTGTGACATATACATAACCAGCCAGCCAGAATCGCTTAAAAACTGAAGAAACCTATGTTGACAGTTTTGTTTGACGGTTCCTAATTAATAAAAGTACCAGATTATACTATCAATGACTTGCGAGTTTAGCCATCGCTTCTTCAGACACAATCGTTATATTATCAAGAACTTGACAGTTCAAACAGCTACACAGCCTTTAAAAATCAGCACTGAGTCTGCAAAATTGTTTAATTAATTGGGAGAAAATGACGAGATTTTATGAGTAATTTGTCCTGGGGTCTTATATTTTGGTGATGAAAAGTAGTGAAAGCAATGATTGTCCTGGAGTGGCTGATGAGATGTTTTGCTGATATGACATCACACATTGACATTGATAAATAGGCGAAAAGTAACAGTATAAAACTCCCGAGGGCTTATAAGAAAAGATGGCTGCCTGCTGCAGGGTCAAACTCCACTCCAGGGAGGCAACTCTTCACTAATCGCATTTCCAATATTTTAATTTAACGCTTTACTTATGTGGCTTTAACCATCAAAACATAGAAAAGTGACTAGCTAGCCACAGTGGTCAGTGGAACTAAACTAAGCAGTAGCAGAAAAAAAAGACAATTTCACTCGTGCAGTCGGAAGTGGTCAGATAAAATGGTTTCCTTATTATTTTACAATTATGGCAGGCTATTCTACACACCATAAAGTCTGGCCCCTTCCAAACATGCACCTTTGGGACAGGCACTGCCCAACTTTCAAATAAACCGAGAACTCACAACCACAACAATAGAAACCCAAGTTGTATTTCAACATTCCTACCACTAGACAAAGAAGATTACTGGCCTATGAAAATTAAGTACTGTTATAACAACGGTTCATTTTTAGCACATTTCGCATTATAATGCAGGTGCATGGGGGACCCCAAAATATTAATCAAGCTCCAAAATAGCTAAATTGGCAACCCTGGTTATCATAGCTTGTTTATAACGAGGATGGCTTTCTTGGACCCCAACACCTCTGTTATAATGGATGGCCTCTATTATATAACATTTGATGCTTCCAAAACTTGTTTTTTTTTTTTTTTTACACTCACGTTCCTCCACAAAACTCCACAGATGTTGTGGTGCCTCCAGGGCCCATTGGGTCAGCAACAAGATCTTCCACAGGGATTCCAATGGAAACAATCCGCACAGGGTCTGGGTATACCTGAAACATCAATTCAGACAAGATTTCTTAGAGAATTTTCAAATTCTGTAATAGAGAATTCGTTTTCAAGTTTTAAGAATTTTTAGAATTATTTTTAAACATTCAATCATAGCTTTTTGATAGCAATAAAGAAGTTATCTCTCTTTTCTTGATGTGCTTATTTTTCTTACCTCATCAAACATCGCACGTAAACCCTGGATAGATTTGGCAACAGACAACTCGGCTTCCTTTGCGTAAACGGGAGCATTTAGAGAAGCCATCTCATTGACATGATCCTCTGTCTTATGTACTTGGTCCACAGTCATGGCTCCCTACAATAAATACAAATATTCTATTAGATGCAAAAGGCAACCTATTTACAATAATTTTGCTAAAACTGGCAATTCAAAACTTAGTTTGGGATATTTAAAAAGCTGGCCAGATTGGGAAACCGGTTTCTGAGTAATTAATTTAACTACCATATATCTTTAAATATAAGTGGGTTTTTTTTACCTAAAAAGTAGCCTAAAACTAACAGCTCGACTTATAGTCAAGTTGGTCATACAAAAAGGACAAAACCATCTAAGTGAAGTGAAATTCTGTGCAAAAACACTACAACGACGGCTACAGTTCATTCGTCCAACATTGATCATCACTTGCGCTTTTCTCTTGGATCTTTCTCCGTTTGCCTTACAACACCAACTCGGAACAACAAGTGACATGTTAACCCCAACAATGTCTGGTCAAAAAAGAAAAAGATGTACCTATAATACCACCTTCAAGTTGAAAGTGCTGACATATGCAACCGAACACAACAATAACAGCAAATATTCAGTCAGTGTTCAATAAAAAATATGGAACCAACTTGTAAGTTTGTTTTTTCTCGCTAAGGCAAAAATCATCAAATGCCTTGATTATATTCGAGTCGTCCGATTTACTTGGTTTTTCTACTCTAATTTGTCCGTGTCTTATATGTCTCACGGTCAACGTATATGGTAAATATAAATTGACAAAAAAATATCTTGCAAGGGGAATAACTAAGTCTTTTACACATATTCTACACCGTGGACCCCACTATTACCAGAGTACCCAACTAAGAAAATAGGAAAAGAGGTTAAAAGCAAAGAGCTTACCTTGGCAGTGAAGTCAAACCGAAGTCGGTCTGGTGCCACTAGAGATCCTTTTTGGTCAGCTTCCTGGAGAACTATTCGAAGACCATAATTCAACATATGTGTTCCTGTGTGGTTCTTCATAACAGCTTCTCGTCTCGACTAAACACGGACAACAAGAGTAAAACAAAAGCATTTCAGTTGATGACATACAGCAGAAGGAAGAAGAAAAAAATCAGATTTTAATCAATTAAAAAGTCATTACATTATATCAAAATAATACGAAGGAGTATCAAAATAATACCAAAAAAAATAATAAATAAAAAATGGAATACGAATGTGGCGTGTGAACAGGACATAGCGGCACAACGTGCAACTAGGTGTCATAAGTTGACACTATTCTGAGCCAGTCTGCCATGTGGCATTGTTCTGGAGATTTGTTTCCTGTGTTTTTTCTTCTGGTGTTTGGTTTATTGCTGGGTTTAGGATGCATGCAGTGTTGTGGGTAACAGTGATTAAAAAACAATTCCGTTAGTAGAGATAGTATATGACTTGCTGAATATTAACTCACCTCAAAGATTGACTGTTTCAAGACATCTCCAACATTAATTGTACCCTCAGTAACACCTATGTGGAGCACATATCCTCCATAGACTTGTACGTTTTTCACCAAAAAGCCATCTTCCTGTTAAAGAGATAAAAAAGAAAAAGAAGTAGCTCAAAGACCCATAAAGAACTTTCAGCCAAATAAACCAGGTCACCTGCCTTCCTCTCCAGTCATAGAAAACATTCTTCATTTCATTTCTACTAATGTTCAAATTTCTTCCGATGAAGTTGCTCACAGCGACGAAATGCATAAAGGCTTATCTTCATGATAATAAATATGTTTGAGACCTAATACGCTTTTTGCAATCTTTCTTTTCCACATTGTCTAATCACATCTACCAGAAATATATATGCGAGAGTAATGATGTGGAATTTCCATGTCTCCAGCCAGTCTGATTGTACTGAAAATGCTTCATCTAAGAAATTTGGACAACTATAAAAACATCAGGTTTAGGGATTGTTAAATTAAGAGACATGCGTGTCACACCATAGTTGCAATTGCAGAGTTAAAATGTATCTTACCTCGTCCTCTTTGGTCATGAAGCCTTCATCATAAATTTGTCCACCTTGTTCTGCATAGAAACTGGTGCTGTCCAGCAGGATACCACATTCAACACCAGCCGGAACCTCTTCGACAAATTCCTTACCCAACCTCAAAGCAATCACCTTCCCAGAATTGGATTCAAAAGCTGGAAATTTAGAAAAAGAAACAGGTCTGGTTAGTCACTCAATAGAAACCGTCAAGTGACCAACGTCTTACATCGTAAATTGAACATCCCACTAGAAAACAATTTTATGAGGGGAATTTTAAAAAAAAAAAAGAAGAAAAGTTTTTTCTAGACGTAAGTAAATGTTTAAATTTTCAGCCCTCTAGCTCCATTGGCACAGCCTGTACACACGATAGCTAGCTAGCCAGACTAACTTTAAAAACTTATGTTGATGTGGGTAGTTTCTTATAACAATGTTGTTTGCTAGAAAAGGCATCATGGATTTGAAAAGTACCAGACAGACTGGTTATTTTGAAAAGGCCCTTTTTGAACTTATTAATAACAATATTTTTCCTTTTTTTTGGTCAAATACATTAGTCTCATGTGTGCGTACGTTTATAATGATCTGCTTCATTAGTGAAAGTTTAAACTTTGTATGAGACATATATATATATTCTGTCGGATCGGATATAAAATTATCCATCATTTGATTTCATACTGTCGACATAAAAGAGCCGTGTGAAACAAACTCTGTGCGGGGATTGAACCGGCATCCACCTTGGAAGCTAACTTATACGCAGGTACTGCTCTAACTGACTGAGCTAACGAAGATCTCATGGTAGGCAGGAGTTATTTAAATAAATTAAATACGAACGTGAGAATGGAGAAGTCAACAAAGTGTATGATTTGTGGGAGTATTCTGACAATATGGCCAACCTGGTAGTTGAACCACAGGACATGAACACTCTGGCCTCATGTGCAGATATATTATATATGTATATATATTGAAGCACAGGTCTGAGACACACCGCTGAAGTAGATGCTCGGGTGGGATATAGGGGGTCTACTGCCCCTTTAGGAGTTGTTGTCGTCCGACAATATGGCTGCCTTGTGCAGATATATTTGAGCCATTTTGCAGATGCCTGAGCTTGCTATAGAGGTCTGCAGCCTAATGATGAAAAAGCATTTATTTAAACAACAAATTTTTATTTTCCAACATAATCTCCTTTTTTGTCAATGCACTTAATTCAGTGGTGAATATCAATATGGATAAAGTGATATATAACCAGGAATGCATGTACCGTAACTCTGTAGACCCCGTACCTCGCCCAAGAAAAAAAATAATTTTGTAATAAAAGAAAAATATTTATATTTGTTGAGAAGAATAAATTTTTGATAAAAATTTAGTAACTGAAGTACTCACTATAATTTCCATTTTCGTCTGCAGTGTATTTATATTTAGGAGAATCATCTGTTGGGGGAATACCCTTTGACTGGAGGTCACTTAATGCATGGACATCTAGACTGACCATTTGGGTAGCAGTGCCTCCACCTCCCTGAGAAGCCAACTGAGGGGGAGAAAAAATTCATATACATATATAGCACACACATTTTCTATATTACACGTAGGTACATAATATATGTATATATACAGTTGTGAATAAAAAAAGCATCTACAAATGTATGAAAACTTCCGACGTATTCCAGTTTGTTCACATCCAATACTTGATTATTAAATTTAAGTGAAATTCAGTAAAATTTATTGGATAAAACAAAATGAAGAAACACTGGAATTATGTTTCCGCAATTAATGTCGCCAGGCCCAAAATATCTATGTTCAGATTCGCGGCCCGAAAAGTTTTGGAAACTCTTCAAAAAACAATAAAGATGTAGCAGTCCGAATAATTCTTGGCATAATAACAATGCTTCATTTAAAACTTCAGACAACCCTAGGAAGGCAGAAAATTTTGGAATATAATGCGTCATTGAGAATCTCAGAAAAATAGTTGTGTATAATAAAGCATCTACAAATGTATGACAACTCCTGACGTATTCCAGTCTGTTCACGTCCAATACTTGTACTTGATTATTAAAGTAAAATTCAGTAAGATTTATTGGATAAAACGAAATGAAGAAACACTGGAATTATGTTTTCTTCCTGAGGGTCACAAGGCCCCAAAACTTCTGTGTTCAGAGTTGCGGTCAAAAGAATTTGGGAAACCCTGCTTTAAGTCCTGATAATGAAAAAGTTCTATTAGGTGTGTACAAAAGTTTTGGATCAAGTTTGGATCAGGCACCCTGAAAATTGTTGAATCGAAAAGGGACACATTATGCCTCGACACCAGTGACATCACTGAAACATCAGCAATGTTACCAAGATAAACAAATTCCACCCATACTGAACTGGTGTCACTATTTTTCGAAGTTACTTACATTTGATAATAAAAACTGGGCGATGATGGATAGATACATATAACCTAAACCCAATTAAACCAGTGTCTTGGGTAGCGGTAATTAACAAACTGACAATGAATATTTTCTCTTTTATATTTTGAGGCAATCCCTTGACACGAGATTTCTCAAATGAAAGCAATAATCTCAAAGACATCCAAATTGGTATTACTTACCAAAGATGCTTTACGAGCCTCTTCATAGCTGTCCATATCGATTAACATGCCGTGTTCTTCAACAATAAGTTGAGTCAGATCAACAGGAAAACCATACGTGTCGTACATTCTCCAAGCAACTTCACCTGTACAACAAACAGAAGATAAAAGATTTTAACAAATTATAAATTTAGTGAGCCTTACTATAAACAATTGAAATAGAATCGTTTCTATTAAACAATCTGTACCTAAATATTTGATGCACATTCAGTACCTGCTGGTTTATATGACAGGTTTTACAAGGGTATCAAAATTTTCCCCTTTCAGTTTTTTCTGTTCTTTAAAATGCATATGAAACAATTATAAAATAAGAAAATATGATTAATAAAGCTTGAGTGTTGCCATATTATTTTCATCACAGCCCCACACATTCCCAACTCTTATGATGCTGGACGAGGGATTGGACTTTTCCAGTTTGAATTTAAAGTTATCAGTCTCCTAGACTGGTTGCGGCTTCGCAGCCTTTTGGCTAAGATCAAAGTGTAGTATCT
>VCCN01004352.1:1451496-1476606 GCA_006491835.1 Architeuthis dux
GTACCCTTTGTAAGCAGTACCCTTTGTAAGCAGTACTCTTTGACACAAAGGGTACTGCTTACAAAGATATATGTGTGACAAAATAAATCTTATAATTTAGCAGAACATTGGGAGTTAACCATATTTAAAATGTCTCAGGCTTTATAGAATTTCAAATATGGAAACACCCAATGTTTTTTGGAGGGTTGGGAAAAGAAAAAAAGAAATGATAAGTTTTATAACAATTATCCACACAGGAAACGGAATTCAAAACCAAATAATAACATAAATAATAATTAGTGCCCTTATGCTGGTTACACAAGGAGACTCGGCTGAAATTCAAACTTAGTTTGCATATTCTATTCTCCTTGCTGATAAAAACAAGCATTCCAAGGGAAATTATGAATCACTGCCACCTATATATGATGTGTTGGGGGTGATCCATTAAAAAGTTTCAAAAAGGGGTGATCAATGAATAAGTGACTTCTCTCACCTTTTGTTGTGCTGTGATCACTAAAAAAAGGTCTGAATTTTCAAAAAACAAGCGGGCACAAACCAGTGACCAATTTAGCATAAACTTACATTGCATATTGAACCCCCCACTAAAAACCTGTTTAGAGGGGGAATTTTCAAAAAACAAAAAACAATATTTTCCCTACTCCTTGAGGGGAGTGTGTGTACAAAGTTTAAAGTTTCTACTATGAACACTTTGGGCTGGACGAAGTCCGGATACATAGATAGATAGATACTGCAGCAGCAGCAGCAACAACAACGACCACCACCACCATTGCTCTTTCCATGGCTCTCTGTGCTATTCTGAGTTGGTTTTCAGCTCATTTGGTTAATTTCCATGTTTCGCATCCATAAGTCATGGCTGGTATTATGCAACTGTTGTATACTTTACCCTTTAGGCACATTGGCAAGGTGCTCTTGAGAATGTCTCTATTCATACCAAATGCTTTCCAACCTATCGTTATGTGTCATTTTATTTCGCAGTTATGGTCTTTCTCTAGCTTTATTACCTAGATTGATATAAATGTCAGAGCACATGAATAACTTAAACCAAGCAATAAACCAGTGTTGTGGGTAGTGGTGATTAAAAAAGATGGTCTAGTCAATGCCAGACAAATATGTCTATTACTTTGATCTCTGAGTTTTAATAAAAATGATAATCTGCTGTTCAAAAATTCCCATGGGCATGTAAGTGAATTTTTAAAAAAAGATTCACACCAATGTGTGCACACACTCTCAAAAAGGTTCTGCCACCCCTGGTATAGGACCTGATTGTTCAGTTTTGAGTCACAATGGTGTTGGAAGTGGTATGTGCTCTCTGTTTTCTTTCTAGTTTGAAACGTAATCAGTCAATCAAATTGAATGTTGTCGGATATTCAGGTAGAGAAAAATCAATTCAAATTCATTAGGCTCACATATTCGCTTGAGGAAAATTTCCATGTTGGAAAATTAAATTTAGTTTCGCTAGGTTCTTGTCATATGGGAAAAGACTGTACACCAAACCTACCTACACTGCATAATTTAATAATTTGGTTAATTAATTTAATTTAATAGGTCTATATGTTTAGAATAAAGAACATTATTTTCTATAGTTTTGAGAAGGGTCATTAATATTCAAATGGTTATTCGGACGATGATCTTCCTCTCTAGGAG
This sequence comes from Architeuthis dux, assembly GCA_006491835.1. Lineage (NCBI taxonomy): Eukaryota > Metazoa > Mollusca > Cephalopoda > Oegopsida > Architeuthidae > Architeuthis > Architeuthis dux. The sequence goes on from VCCN01004352.1 coordinate 1,453,141, forward strand.
GAAGTCCAGATTATTGACAGAGAAAGATGCTGGAAGCAGAGGAAAATCAAAGAGGCAGATCACATTAAAATGTCGATTGAATGCATTAGTCAGACAAGTGCAGAGTTTAATCTGATGTGGCTTCCACTTCTCAACAAACCTAAACCTGACAAGACAAAGACACAGAAACACCTGAGCCATGTGCTATAAGGGTTATCCCCTTTAAGCATAACTTCTGTTTAACCCATCACACTTGGATTTTACACCTGAAGAAGGCCGAAGAATGGATTGGCCGAAACGTTGTGTTTACAACACAAATAACAAGAAGGAGTTCAATCATCCGCAGAACCATTTGAAAAGAGCATTATGTTTTGAATCAACATACTTGAATAACCGGCTAAAAGAAAAATGAATTCAAAAATTAAAAGAAAAAAACTGAATCATTTCTCAGACTTCTGAAAGATTTTAAGTTCTTTTTTTAAAAACATTCCCAGAGCAAATTTACAAAATTTCAGATAGTTTTTCTTGAGATTTTTGCACGTACGAAAAATTGTTAGTGCTCAAAATTAAACTGCTACAAAGAGAAATTAAATATTTATTAATATATACTGGAATGCTTGAATAATCCACTAAAAAAACTGAATTTAAAAAAACACTGAAACGTTTCTTAGAATACTGGAGCATTTCAATTTCTTGTTTTACACCATTCCCAGACCAAATTTGTGAAGCATCTGACCAAATTCACAAACTAAGGGACCAATTTACCATAAACTTACATTGCAAATTGAATCCCCCACTAAAAACCTATTTAGGGAGGGAATTTAAAACAAAAAAACAAAAAGGTTTTTCTAGTCATAATAAGGAGTAAATGTTTAGATTTTCAGCCATCTAGCTTCATTGGTGCATGATGTACATGCAACACATACATAGATAGCCAGCAAGCCAGACTGACTTGAAAACTGAAGAAACCTATATTGACAGTTTTGATAACAGTTTTGCTAGACAGTTTCTAAAACTAAAACATTTCTTAGAATACTGGAGCATTTCAATTTCTTTTTTACACCATTCCCAGACCAAATTCGCAAAGCATCTGACCAAATTCACAAATTTTCAATTGGTTTTGTTTGAGTCTTTTGCATGGTCAAAACATGGTCAGTACATTAACTTACACTGCTATGTTGAGAAAGTAATTATTTACTAATATACTGGATGCATAAAAGGGATTGAAATTATAGAAAGTTTACTGTTCTATAATATGAGTATGATAAACCAATTTTCTGAGTTGGAAGCACAGAACCAATATATTCAAACTGCCATACAAAACCCTGGTCAGACCACATGTAGAATAGGTAAGAATTATCTGGTCTCCACACACCAAAAAATACTGAGACATGTTAGTGAGGTTGCAGAGGAGAGCTATGAAACTGGTGCCACAATTAAAAGACCTGCCATATGAAGACAGACTCAGCATACTACAGCTACCCACTCTACAATACAGAAGATTGAGAAGTGACCTGATACACATCTACAAAATGACACGCAGCATGGTGGAAATGGATGCAGATACTCACAGTAAATGTGCATACAGAGCAAACTCATGCTACAGAGAATACTAAGAATAACAAACAGGGGTCACTGCCACAAATACCAGATACACCACCACCCTGGTATTAGAGACATATTTTGACATCAAGATCCCTTTCATACTGGAACTCCCTTTCAGACGAATCAGTAAACTCTGTTTCTGTTAACATGTTCACACCACTTTTCTATTAACATGTTTAAAAACAACCTTTCAAAAGAAACTAGCTTACCATACAAGTATATCAATTTCTAAAATACTCACACCTTAAATGCCAACCCCTATTACATTTGTTAGATGGATCTTCTGTTGGTCAGTTTTGTGATATATTTGTTATATTGGAAACCATCAACCAAAACTGTCACCAAAAAGAAATTAATTTTAGTTGTTTTTATACAACTTATTAATTCGGACCACTGTTTCTGTGGCAACAAAAGCACAATCGGAAATAAAGAGTAAGCCTTCGGTGAGAATCGAATTCACACCCTCATTGCCAGATGGAGACTAGTTTACACATAGCTTCTTTTACCAATCGGCCACAAAGTCTTCATGGATTAGCAGAAGCTGATGAACACTTATAAACTCACTCTCTACAACCAACTCTCTGAGCCATATGTATGTTGTTTTACATATCAGGCCTAATAGTCTTTTTTAAAAATCAATCTTTATTATTATTGAATGAAATATTGTAACACACCACTTTTCTATTAACATGTTTAAAAACAACCTATCAAAAGAAACTAGCTTACCACCACACAAGTATAAACATTTCTAAAATACTCACACCTTAAATGCCAACCTCTATTACATATGTTAGATGGAGTTAACTGTTTTATTTGAAGGGGAGTTCCAGTATGATCGGTATCATGATGTTATAAATCTGTCTCTAATACCAGGATGGTGTGTATTCAGTATTTATGACTGTATAAATTTCCAAAATACTCACACCTTAAATGCCAGCCTCTATTATATATGTATCTGATGTATCTTCAGTTGGTATTCTTTATGATATTCACAGGTTAACATTATTTATTCACTTGGAAGCAAAACAACAACGGAAGAGACTTTATTTTCATGAAAAATATTGAACCTGGCGAATATTTCCTTTACAAAGTAATACAATCTTAGAACTGGTCTGGTTAGTCACACAATAGAAACCGTCACCTGAACATTGTCTTTTGGCAGCATGACGTGTTGGGGGTGATCAATTAAAATTTGGAAAAAGGGGTGATCAATGAATAAGTTACTTCTCTCTCCTTTTGTTGGAAACTAAAAAGTCAGAATTTTCAAAAAACAAGTGTGAATGCTTCTGGACACAAACTAAGGGACCAATTTCCCATAAGCTTACATTGCAAATTGAACCCCCACTAAAAACCTATTTAGGGAGGGAATTTAAAAACAAAATAAAAGAATAGGTTTTTCTAGTCATAATAAGGAGTAAATGTTTAAATTTTCAGCCATCTAGCTTCATTGGTGCGTTATATACATGCAACACATACATAGATAGCCAGCAAGCCAGACTGACTTGAAAACTGAAGAAACCTATATTGACAGTTTTGATAACAGTTTTGCTTGACAGTTTTTTAAAACTAAAACATTTCTTAGAATACTGGAGCATTTCAATTTCTTTTTTTACACCATTCCCAGACCAAATTCTCAAAGCATCTGACCAAATTCACAAATTTTCAAATGGTTTTGCTTGAGTCTTTTGCACAGTCAAAGCATGGTCAAAACAGGGTCAGCACTTGAAATTACACTGCTATGTAGAGAAAATAATGTATTAATATGGTTGGATGCAGAAAAGGCATTGACATTATACAAATTTTAATGTTCTGTATTAGCAGTTTAATACACCAAATTTCTAAGTTGGAAGCACGGATATCCGCAGGTTAACAGTTTTTATTTACTTGGAAGCAAAACAACAACGGAAGAGACTTTTGTTGAAATGTTGAACCTGCCGAATATTCTCTTTACAAAGTAATACAATATTAGAATAACTTTCTAAAGTACCAATGCATCGTACGTCACTAAGCAAAAGTAAATATAAGCATTTATAGCAATAGTCCGTCGTCAGCGAGTCTCTTCTATGATTGTAGTCCATTTGGGAATGCAAACCATTGTTAATACTTGTTATTCTCCTTCTTTTTTGTCACTTCTTCATTCTCATCCTTCTTCTTCTTCTTCTTCTTCTTCTTCTTCTTCTTCTTCTTCTTCTTAACCCATTCAACTCTTATTTCTTCTTCTCTTTAACTAATTCAACTCTTATTTCTTCTTCTCCTTAACTAATTCAACTCTTATTTCTTCTTCTCCTTAACTCATTCAATTCTTATTTCTTCTTCTCCTTAACTAATTCAACTCTTATTTCTTCTTCTCCTTAACTCATTCAACTCTTATTTCTTCTTCTCCTTAACTCATTCAACTCTTCTTCTTCTTCTTCTTCTTCTTCTTCTTCTTCTTCTTCTTCTTCTTCTTCTTCTTCTTCTTCTTCTTCTTTTTTTTTTTTACTATTATCCACCTTTTACTTTATTAGAAACCAAAACTGTCAATATAGGTTTCTTCAGTTTTTAAGTGATTTTGTCTGACATGCCGCACCAATGGAGCTAGAGGGCTGAAAACTCAAATATTGACTCTGTATAGGTCTAGAAAAAACTTTTCTTTTTTTTTTCAGAATTCCCCCCCAAATAGTTTTTAGGGAGGTTTCTATTTACAATGCAATTTATACTAAATTGGTCCTCTAGTTTGTATCCAGCAGTGCTCACGCTTGTTTTTTTAAAATTCGGATTTCTTTAGTGATCCAACAAAAGGCCAGATAAGTAACTTATTCATTGATCTAGCCTCTTTCCATTATTTTTATTGTTCACCCCAACACAGTATGCTGCCAAAAAACGTCACTGTTTCTATTGAGTAACTAAGAAGATCTCTTCTGTTTCTTGTTCTTCTTCTTGTCCATCACTTCCTCCACTTCTTCTTTGTATGTCCTGCTCTGAAGTACAAGAAGTATGGTGCAGTGATATAAATTATTACTGATGTAACAATTGTAGCAATCACAGTTCAGCGATAAAACTTGGAATAAAGCCAAGGGTCAAGCGACCGCGCAATGAAATGAAAAAATCTTCGATAATAAAAAAAATTATAAACTAAATACATAAATAATATCAACAAACGTTGATTGATGCAGAAGAGGAAACGAACTTAGTTTATTTATCTTCACAGCTCATATTGCAAAAAATCTTTATTATGTTTTCCTTGACAAGGCCATCAATCATTGCCTTAGTTTAAATTGTTTATGAAAGTCACCTTTACAACCAATAAGAAATTTTAAACAAGAAATACATATTCACCCAACCAATGAATCTGCCAAAAGTACAATGTTGCAATGTGCACCATTTATATATATATATATCATCATCAGCTGTTATGAATCCACTCCTTCCAGAGCGTGATTGCGTTAATCTCTGCCATGTCTTATCAGCATTTTTCTATCTCATCCCTCCATCTTTTGTTTGATCTTCTCCTACTGCGTCTACTGTCCTGCGGGCACCAATTAGGTAGCCTTTTGCTCCATCTGTTGTCCTTACTTCTCGCTATGTGCCCTGCCCATCTCCATTTTTGTTGCTTAATTACTTGTACGATGTCCTTGAACCTGGTCCTCTCTTGGATCCATGTTGATCTTTTTATATCGCTTAGAGTTATTCCTAACATTGCTCTTTCCATTGGCCTCTGTGCGGTTCTGAGTTTGTTTTCGAGTAGTTTCGTAAATTTCCGGGTTTCGCACACTCATACTTCATATCTGGTATTATGCATTGATTGTTTACTTTACGTTTTAAGCATATTGGCAATTTTCTTTTCAGAATGTCTCTATTTATAACGAACATATTAGATTGATGCAAAAGTTTCCAGCACCAAGGAAATCTTAGAAATGATTTTTGAAGTTTACTTATTGCTTGTATGTGTATACTACAAGGTCTGTTCGGAAAAAAAGAAGAAGCCTACCTAGGGCAATGATGCTAGTGTAGCAGCCACTTTCCTAAAAATAGTCTTATTATACGAAAATATGGATTTGAACATCAGGCTGGTTTTATCGCTTTGATAAAACGAGCCTGAATGCCATGAAATACAAAACTAAACATAGTTCCCCTTTTTTCATGATGTCACCGGCTTCCTATAAAACATCACATAAACAATTCTCTTCACTCATTTGGCGCTTGTTCATTTCGCCCGTGTCATCTTTCAGGCGTGTAAAATCTCTTTGTCTATCCAGATACGACTCTACGCATAACTATTCATTTTCCATTCTAGACAAAAACCTTTATTAAGCTACCCATAGATTACTATGTGCTTTCGGCAAGTGTTTGTCTGTGTACAGAGTTTTGCCTCGAGAGCCAAAATCGTAGTTCTAACATACAGAATCACTGGAGAATATATTAAAAGTACATATATTCTTTCCTTACAACATCCTGTATTTCTCTTCCTACTGAATATACAATAATCGGTACTTTATTTTTTAGATTTAGTATTTCAACTCTCTGTCTAAAGGACTAATCATGTTTGCTTCACACTAAAATACTATCTATTTTGCTTCTAATTCACTTTGAGTTTTTTTAGTCCTAAATTACATTCTGACAGAAGCTTAGTAATTCCTGTCACTTATTCTTCTTTTACCTTCACGGATTCCTCGTCGTGATGGTAATATACCACAGTGCAACTATCACCTTATATTTTGATTCAACTACAATTGACCTGAATCAAGATGAGACAATTTCTGTGGTAACAAGAGCTAGTGGCAATAACTTTCTTTCCTAACTACCTCGATCGATCTACTAAAACCGTTTATATGCTTTTTGCCTTTCTTTTACTACATGCAATATATGTACCTTTTTTGTTTATTATGTTTTATTAAATGTCATGTTAAATTGTACTTCTGCATTCGTTTTCTTTGTTTGATCCAATTTCCATTGTCTCTCACACACATGCTTATATTACCCTTTTAAAATGGCTGCCTTCTGTTTTCATCAAAATTGTATTTTCAGCCAATCAGAGACCTCCCTTTCAAACAAAGGGATCTTTCCTGCTTTGGTTATCAGCCTATTTCTGCCTCCTCTTTCTTTTTTGTTTCCCTTACACATGGGAATGGCTACTAGCATTTACTACTATGGCATCCATTTTTATCATTATACCTGCCACATTTTATAATGAATCCATTTCACTCACTCTTCCTTGGCATGCTTATATTTTAATATTAGATACACTTTATTTCCTTTTAAATCCTTTTAAATCTAATACTAGTATATCGAACCAGAGTATTTTCAGTATCATTTAAATTTTCAAAATAATTTTAAAAGTTTCTGTATAAATCAAATTTTTGTACATTTTAGTATAAATTAAATTTTCAAAATAATTTTAAAAGTTTCTGTAAAAAACAAATTTTTGTACATTTTAATATAAATTAAATTTACAATATAATTTTAAAAAGAAATAACCTTTAGTACAGTCAATACTGTCAAGGTTGGCAGTAGAGGTAACAGATATTTGTTGCTTCTGCCTGGACAGATAAAATAGTTATAGGAGAGTGGTTTGTCTAAGAACTCCCCCAGCCACTCACTTTTCTGTCAAATATTGTGACATACCAGTGATGAGACATTTTGGCAAAATATCTAGTGATGGAGAGAGCACAAGGAGAAGTGGATTCATGCTGTTGATTGCAGAGAAAAATCAAAAGCTCATATCATCATGTTGACTAAATGAATTAGTCAGACAAGTGCAGAGTTCAACCCGATGTGGCTTCTGCTGCTCAACAGGCCCAAACGACAAGACAAGGACAAAAAAACACCGGAATCCTATGTTATAAGGTTTACCTCCTTTGAAATTAACAAAATTCTGTTTACCCTATCACGTTCGGATATTACACCTGAAGAAGGCCGAATAATGGATTGGCTGAAACATTAACAACACAAACAACAAGAAGGAGTTCAATTGCCTGAAGAACTATTTGAAGTGTGGAAAGTGTTTGCCCTGTTAAGGAGAATTGGATCTATTAATTTAAGTGTCTATCCAAGAAATTAGACACATTTTCAAGTACAAATTCAGATTAGAACATAATGCTGATCAAGCTGCTGATAATGTCAAAAAAGCAGTTGGAGCGAACTCTACTACAGTGCAAATTGTTCAGTGTTGGTTCAGTAGGTTTAGGTCTTCAAATATGAATATCAATAATAAATGTCGAGAGAGGCTCAAACCTGTTCTTAATGATGAAGAATTACAGTGGTCAACACTAATTTTATTGCCAATGATATTAGAGCGATTTTAGGGCAAACTTTGGGGTGCACAGTTTTGCTCTATTTTTTGAGATAATAGATGCCCCTGTATTTGAGAATTCAGCTTGTTCAGCCTTTGGAGCCACTATACATTTGTTGTTAAGTTTATCTTTAGGTATTTGGCCACAAATGTAGCAGATTGTATTGGGATCATTTAAGCAGCGTCTTTGTGATGAACTCATACTTCTCTGAAAATAAAAAGGGGGTGGAATTGTTACTTAGGTCCAAAACTTCATCAAGAATTCTAAGTGAAAGTAAAAGTTCCCTACTAGCTTTGTACTCCACTAAATTGAGGTAAAATCATAATTCGAGGGGTACCCATTATCTTAAAAACTAGAGCCAATTTGGCAAAACTAATATCATTTTTGGATGCAGCATTCCCAAAAAACCCTAAACATCCTTGGCAACTAAAACTAAATTTCTTTTTGTTTTGCTGTGTTATCAATACGACCTACAAACAATGGTTTGAGCATTTTCTGGAGACATTAGAACCTCAACAGCGACTATGATGACCTGGGCTTCGAAGGAAGTCACAAAGTCAAACAAGATAGATAAAAGACAACCTACCTTTTTTCTATGTAGAAACACAAGGTGATCAATCCATTCTTTCAGTTCATCTGTTTCTTCTTAAGTATTAGCATTAGTTAGTGGCTTTAGTACTGGTTAGTAGTTGAGACAATAGGGAGGAAAAATGGAATAGAGTGTGGTTAGCATTTAGAAGATCTAGCTGATCTTTAGATATGTCACTGATTTAAGAGATGCCAAATAGGCACGACCAGTCTTGTCCTGGAGTTAACTCTGACTGAGGGATTTTACCTAAAAGTGCAGCAAATCCGAGATGCTGACGTTCGCGCCAATGTCAACTGTCTGGACAAGCAGGAAGTGCTTCTAAAAATAGCACAAGCCAACTCCTGTTGTCTAGATGTTATAACAGCGACAATATCACATCATTTCAAGGCAATACAAAAGTTTTAAAAGTTGGAAAAATGGCCCACTCATGAACTGAATGAAATGCTCCATGACACCCACACATCTCAACTGATTTGGTGCTTTGGTGACCTGATACGCCGACAAGATGTATTTTGAAACAACCTGGGGAACCGAAAAAAACCAGAACCAACCACTAGACATCCAGTAACATCCAGAGAAATATGCCACGGACACATGATGTGAGGGTCCCAGAGAGAAGAGGAAGAAAAGGAACGAATCACCAGACGATCCACGTTCCAGGGTATAAATGAAAGATTTAAATTGAAAAAAAGGACAATTAAGGATAATCAAGGTATGTTTGAAGACTATTTTTCTTTTGTACCTATCGGAAGGAAACGAAAAAGAAGTTTTTTCTAAAAATAATGAGAAAAAAAATGAAGAAAAAAAAATCAAAAGAACAAAAAAGGAAAGAAATGACTGACTGGCCAACTGATCAAAAACAAGCAGTATTAGAAGAGAGAAAAGAGACATTTTTAACAACAAGAATATTTTTTTAAATTCTGTTTTGATGTATTTCATGCTTGTTTTGTGCTAGGTAAAACTGTTATATTGTTTAAAAAAAATTATTAGGATTGTTGAAGTTATTTTTGTTTGAATTTACTCTATGATTCTATGCGCTATGAATTTTTATTGCAAAATCTATTGTTTGTAGGTTAAAGCTCACATACAGAATATTGTTGAATTTTGAGTTTCAAACAGTGATCAAGCAGACAGACAGAGTATGACTGTGTTTCTTCTTTTAAACCCTGTAAATAGTATCTCATTTTTTACACTTCACGTCAAAAAGGTGATGTGACTCTGGAAATACTGAGTTCAACGTTCGATTTCCATTTTTTTTACATAGTGCCTTGAAATTTAATAAGGAGAGCTTATATATATTATAGGAATGTTGTAAACACAAAGGTTAAAGTTAAAAGGAAATATGGAAAGATGATGATGAACATTCTTTTCTGTTGTATTTTTTGGACTTTCTCGCTTTAGACAGCAAATTTTTATAACAAATAATTTAGCCTTGTAACAAGGAGATTTTTACCATTTTATTATCGGCAGAAGAGGTCCCTAAGAAAAAAGGACAAGGTCTACAGATTGTTTTGTATTAATTGATGGAAAATGTGTTTTTTAAAAATGTTTTTGCCTTTGTTTGGGCTCAGCATATCGAATGCTGGCTGTGATTTGATGGAAAAATCACCTTTGATGAAAATAATCCTGGCACCAGGACTCAATGGTGTTTTGCTGCGGTTACCGGCTGGAGAAATTTCTCTGCACCTGGAAGGAGTCGTTTGTAGGGGCGTCGATGGATATCGGTTTGAAGCTATCAAATCCTTATCGGTGGGACTGAATAAGTGAAAAAGGTCTGGTCCGCACCCACATTCAGTTAACAGGCAGGTAGTCCCGGAGCGAGTAAAAAATATGGGCAGGTCTAAGTCCCAGAAGTTGTCAAGAATTAAGCATGAGACGAATTCATGCGGATATGTTTTGTTCATTTTCCATTGTATCATTATGTTGAAGAGGAATGCCTCTGTTATGTTTTTCAATGAGACCTTGCAATTTTCGGAATTGTCTATTTGGGTGGGGGGGGGGATTATTGTACAACTTCTTTTTATTCAATAATATTGTGTTTTGCAAACTGTCTTTATTTATGAGGGTTATAATTGTCATTTTGTACCGTAAAATATTGTTGGAATCTTTGCTGATGAATATGTGAAAACTGCTACATGCCTCTGTGAATTCTGAATTTTATGTATAGATATGAGAATGTGAGATGATATATTTTTTTTTAGACTTAGCAGAAAGTAAATGAAATAAATTTACTAGATTATAAATACAGGACAGCTGATGCACAAGACGAGTGGGTGGAATATAGATTTCGAAAATTGATATGAAAGAAGAGAGAGAAGGAGAAGAAGTCTCTGTCCTTAAATTAAAAAAAAAAGAAGATTTATCACTATAGTTAGAACGTAAATTTGTACTTTGTGTGTGTGTGTGAAACATACGTATATTCGAGGCTGTATATGCTCTTAGTGTGTGAGCATGGGAATGTGAGATTGTTATGAATTAGGACATCAATGATACTAAACAAGGATTATACAGTGAGGAAATGGGAATGTTGCAACGACATTGACCTGAGGGGTCACTTGTCTAGAGTAACATAGTAGTGGAAGAGGATTTTCCTTTTTATGAATGAAGTTAGATTACTACATGAATTTTCACTGTAAGAATTAATCTGGTTTTGCAATGCAGTTTGCCCTTGGCACTCAAGTTTACATATTCAAGGGTCCAAATAAGTTTTATTCTGGTATTAGGAGAGCGTTTCTCTCTTTGATTATTCAAGTACCGGTCCATGAAGGCAAGAATTGAAATTTGGCGAGGGCTAGGATGTCCATTTTTAGCGCGAAGAAATGTAATTGTTTTGGATAATTTTGGCTAAAGAGCCTAAAAAATAAAATGATGACAAAATTCGTTTGGTGGCCAGGATGTCTTGTGAAATTAGGCAGGACCCTTAACGTGAAAAAAATAAGAGGGCCCAAGTTCTGGAGATGGGGAATTAATTGAGCGCTAGGTGGGAAATCTTTGCAGTTTGCATTTCATATATACATATCGGAGCTATATGTGAATATTGAAAGATGGTATGAGGAGATAAGTTGAATTAAAAATAAAATTGTAGAAACCGATGTTAAGAGAAGTAAAATAAAATCCTGAGAAAATTAAACTATTAAAGTATTAAAGTAATGCAATTAACGAGTTATATTATGTGTTTGTTTGCGGCAGGGGCAAGATTGTTTTTTTGTGCTAATATTTTTAGTGGAATTTTTTAATAATTTCAGTCAAATACTGGGTGCGCAATTTCGCTTATGAATTAAAGTCATGCGCCAACACGAAGTTCGAGAGAGCCCAAAAATGTAGATTCTAGTAGAATTGCCTGTCTGTGGACATAAGATGTGATTTGGTGTTGAGGCTAGGAAAGCCTGAAAAGAATAACATGGGATTTTAGGGCAAGTGGAAAGCCCTGTGAGGATATGGATCATGGAAGAAAATCTAGGAGTTTTTTTAGTATGGGCACTGAGAGAGGTCTTGTGCTTTGTAGTAGCAAAATTACACATATATTTAAGTTATGGAAGAAAGAATGGTTGAAGAATATGTTTAGGATATAAGAAAGAGATAAAAAAAAGGATAAACCTGTTGAAGAAAAAAGAACTAATGTACCAATTTTTGTTTAACCAATTTTTTTCAGAACCTGATTTTATTTTTGTGTCAAATTGATCATGGGTGAGGACTGTTGTTTTTTGTGTGTTTTTATTTTTTCTCTTGTGGAGAGTCATGGAGGGAGAAAGAGAGAGAGAGATGCTGGAAAAATATCCACGGGTGTATATTTTGAAAAATACGGAGAGGAGGAATGTTATGACATACTCCCACAAGAAGGTCATTTCCGGGTCAACACCTGTGCGGGAGTGGAAATGACCCGGTCACCTTAGCATATGTGTAGGTGTCCAAAAAACAGGATGTGGAAACTGGAAACTACAAAAGCGTGGGCATTCAAACCTGATAAAGGAAGCTAAGAGACAGAGAAAACTCAGGACCCAAGCAGAGACAGACATCAGCGGAGCCGGAAGGCATGAGACTGCTGTCCCTTTGGGGGACAGACTGACGGTTCTCCTTATTTCTATCCCACTCTTCATTCTCCGGCCGATGAAATGTATGCTATGAAATAAAAAATATGTCACATATTTTTACAAGTTTTTCGAGTCATCCTTTTTGATTGTCCAAGTTCACGATTTTCCTCCTGAGGATGAAGGCACTATACAACAATAGGAAAGGCATAATTTGTGCTTTTACTGAATTTGTGACCACGAAACCTAAGGAATTATATAGAGATGGCATATTATCATTAGAGGATTGTTGGAAAAAAGGTTATTGCTTGAAATGGGTCATATTTTGATTAAATATAAACCATTTTTTGTTGTTTATATCATCCTTCATGTTACTACTAAAAAAATGACATTCCATACAGAACAATCTAATATTTCAGAAATGCCTGTATGAAAAAAACCCAAACAAACCCTGAAATGAGAGAATTATTAAATTGTTGATGTTAACAAAGATGCCCAGTTTTTCCACTGCTATTTTGGTAAATGTAGGAATTCAGTTAATAATCTTATAAAAATAACAATTTATTACTTTTGTTAATGGCGTTGGAAAGAGAAATATTTGTAACTCAGTTTGGATTTAGACTGCCCGTTAAAGAACTTGAACCGGACATTATATTTGGAACTGAAACTAAAGCTGAGTGGAGGTGTGTAAGTAGAGTCAGTGCTACAGGGGTCAGTGCTCGGACCAGTACTATTTTTAATATTTATTAATGATCTACCGGATACAATATCTATAAAATGTAAAATCTTTTCAGATGATACCAAATTGTACCACCCAGTCTTGATGCAGGTTGACCAACTAATAGTACAGGAGGACCTAGATAAATTAATGTTATCGTCAAGAGAATATTTATTAGCTTTTAATGAAGATAAATGTAAGGTATTACACATAGGAAATAGAAATCAATGTTACGATTACTGTATGAATGGAAATATACTAGATATTGTAAATGATGAAACGGATATTGGTATCATAGTAACTGATAAACTATCATTCTCCAAATATATTGCCAGTGCTGCTGCTAAGGCAAACAGGGTACTAGGACTGATTAAGCATACCTTTTCATATATAGACAAGGACTAGTTCCTTATACTATAGAAGAGTTATGTCCATCCAGACCTCGAGGACTGCCCACAGGCCTGGTAACCGTACTTGGAGAGAGATACATTTTAGAAAAAGACGAGCAACTAAGTTTGCACCAGAATTAAAAATTATGAGTTATGAGGATAGGCTAAAAGTGTTAGGGTTAACATCGTTAGAAAATAGGAGAGATCAGGAAGACTTAATAGAAATGTTTAAGATTATGCATTGTTTAGAAGTAGTAAACCCTGATGTATTTTTTGCTAGAAGGGGGTACAAGGGACTGAGAGGCCACACATATATGGTAGAAGTACATAGAAGTAGATTGAATATCAGAAAATTCTTTTTAGCAATAGAGTGGTAGGACTTTGGAATAGATTACAGGAATATGTAGTGCTATCAAGAGATGTAAATGATTTTAAGAAGAATTATGATATTTATTACACCACCACAAAGGTTTAAGGCCCTAGATATTATGTAAATATGATTGTTATGATGTGTGCATGTAGATACAAATTGTATACTTTTTTCACACTAAAATAAAATGTTCTAAAATGTTCTAATCTAAAAAATAACATTGGCCACAATATGTTTACCTATAAATTCAGTTATTAATTATCTCAAAATCTACCAACAAACAGACAACTAAAAATTACCAGCAAGCCAAAGAACCCTATCTGCAGACTGGTGTGATAACCCTTTTTGCTGGGTTTTTTATCTACCAGAAATAGAGGTAATAAAATCTTTGTTATTCTGAAACTTAGAGAACCAACTCAGAAGTAATGAAAATCTTCTGTATCTTATCACTTAGAGAATGAGTTCAAAAGTTAAAAACATCTCTCTGCTGGATGCCTCGCCATGGAGCAAGGGTTGGCAAGCTAGTCTCACAGATAATTGCTACTATAGTGAGCTTGATCCTTTCAGGGTGCCTCACACTTATGACCTTGAACCATACTAAGTTAAGCTTAATAAATACTTGGGCACCTTGCCATGTAGTAATAGGTCACAAACTAGTTTCATAGACTTTTTTGGAATATTAAGATGAAGGATGATATAAACAACACAAGTAAATATCTAATTTGAAGCAGTAACCTTTCCCCAATGATTCTCTAATGATATAAAATGCCATCTCTATAAAATTCTTTAGGTTTAGTGGTCACAAATTCAATAAAAGAATGAATTATGGCTTCCTTATTCTTGAACCTTTTATTATGGAAATGAAAATAAAAATGCTTGTAAAAGATGATAATCTATAGGAGAAATGTCAGGTGAATATGGAGGATGCTGCAAGACTTCATATCCCAATTCCCAAAGCGTAGACACAGTCAGCTGACAGGTTTGGGGTTAAGAACTGTCATGGAGCATTTCATTCAGTTCATATGGGACCAAATTTTTAACCTTTCATATTGCCTAGAGATGATGCTGTTGAAGTCTAAAGTCTCCAGAAAGTGCTTGAATCATTGTTTGTGGGTTGTTGGCCTCTGCTATTGATAATTCTTCATCATTAAGAACAGGTTTGGGCCTCCCTCAAGGTTTATTAGTATCCATATTTCCAGACCTAAACCTATTGAACCAATGCTGAACAATTCACACAGTAGTATTGTTCACTCCAAATGCTTTGTTGATGTCATCAGCAGCTTGAGCAGCGTTATGTCCTAATTTGAAATCATACTTGAAGTACTTCTTGAGTAGACATCATTGCTGTTAAGGGCTCAAAAACTTGTTGATGTTATCATCAGCTTCTTGGGTAGACAGCATTGCTCCTGAGGGACCTAAAACCTCCAATAATAACAAATTATATCTCTATTTACATTGAATCTGCAAAAAATGCAATTACATTAGTAAAACTTTCACTTTTAGCATTATTAATCACTGCTACCCACAATACTGGTTTATTGCTGGATTTAGATTATTCATGTGTTCTGACATTTATATATATCTAGGTATCTATTTATCCCTAGCCCTAACCGTTCATAGTAGAAACTTGAAACTTTGCACACACACTCCCCTCAATGAATAGGGAAAATCTTTTTTTTGAAGATTCCTCTCCATAATAGGTTTTTAGAGGGGTATTCAATATGCAATGTAAATTCATGCTAAATTGGTCACTAGTTTGTGTAGCATTATTTTCTATGATGTAAAAAAAACATTTCATGTTTAACAACCTAATTTTCATCATATTCACTGAGATAATGAACAACAATGGTCCTCTATTTCCTCAAGGGCATAGATGGGGGAGGGATTAGGGAGACGATTTAAAATCGACCCCCTCTGCCCAATGGAAACTATTCCAAACAGCTATCATAAAAAATACAGGATAATATCCGTTATTATTGTGTAATGTTCCACTAGAAATAATAAAATCCTGCTATGTTTGCTTTAGAAGAAAATTAACTTTCTATTAAAAAGTGGTGGGGGTGTACTTATTTATGGGCGATAATGTATATGTGTATATACATCGTCACTCAGGAATATTAAAGTGATAGTTAGCCACTGCCTACTGCTGGATATTGGTACTTTTGTCAGTATAAAGTCTGGAGTTAACTTTGTTTTGCTACCATAGCGAGAACAACAAGAACAATCCTCACCAAAATTAGGGGTGTAAACCGATATGTAAAATTTACATTCCCCTCCCGTGATTTGAACTCACGACCAACTGATTGCCAGGAGGCTGTCTTACAGACTGAGCTAAATTGACAAGTTTTTGATATTAATGAAAATTTATCATACAGATACGCACAAGCTTATTTCAAATACATTAATACAAAAAAAATATTTTTATAATTTTTTATTTATTATAAATACAAGTTGGAGTAGAGTCTGACCCTGCAGCAGCCAGTCTTGTCTCTAATATACACTGATTTTAATTGAAATAGTGTCCTCATTTTGGTTTTTATAATCACAACATTTCGGCTGTTGTATCCTCTGGCCGTCTTCAGGTGTCTGTTGTAGTTGGTTTGACTTTGAATCAAACCCTTTCTTCAATCCACGGGGGTAGATTGTTCTCATACCGTTGTCCATACTGGGGGATATCTTGTATCAGTTAATTCTTTCTAGTTAATTCCTCCGACTATGACAGACACATGAAGAAAGCTGGAGGGCACAATAGCCGAAACCTTTTAAATATAATAACCAAGATGAGGTTACTAGTCTGAGTAAATCAGTGTATAATAATGATAATTCCTCATCTCAGAAATTCAGAACAAAATCATGTACTTTCTCTGTAAATTAGAACGGGGCTTCTCAAACCTTTTTCATTTGTGACCCCTTTTGATGGGACAACATTTTTCATGACCCCTCACTCACTGTTATAAAAGCAATACGTACTAAGACTATATATAATTAGTCTTTAGCCATAATCTAACAGTAACTAAACATAGAAACAAACTAGCATACCAAGGAAAATTATGAATCACTGCCACCTATATATGCTTCTTTTTACCTTGTAAATTAAACAGTGGTGGTGGGCAGTGATCACTAAAAAGTCCAAATTTTCAACAAAAAAAGTGAGAATGCTGCTGGACACAAACTAAGGGATCAATTTGGCATAAACTTACATTGTAAATTGAACCTATTTTGGGGGGAATTTTCAAAAAACAAAAAAGTCATTTTCCCTACTCATTGAGAGGATGTGTGCAAAATTTCAAGTTTCTACTACGGTTAGGGCTGGGTGAAGTCCAGATACATAGATAGATACATAGATACATATAAATGTGCGAACACATGAATAACCTATACCTTTGGTAGCAGTGATTAATAAACCTTTGGTAGCAGTGATTAATTAGGACATAATGCTGATCAAGCTGCTAATAATGTCAAAGAAGCAGTTGGAGGACTACTCATTTAGGGGAGTCTGTGTGCAAAATTTCAAGTTTCTAACATGAACAGTTAGTGCTGGACAAAGTCCGGATACATAGATAGATACATAGATACATATAAATATCAGAACACATGAATAACCTAAACCCAGCAACATTATTTAAACCAGTGTTGTGGGTAGTGGTGATTAATAGCTAACTCAAAAATTGCAACATATTTATTATCTATAATAGGTTTTATGGTGCTTACTATGAAAAAAAAAAATTGTTTAAAAAATAAATGATTAAAATGTAACAAAAATGAAATTTAAAAAAAAAAAATTAGTGAATAGCATTGGCCTATTTTACAATAAGCTACAGAAGGAGTACATTTTCGTATAGAGATAATACAAAAAGAAACACTAGTTATATAACTATAATATAACTATAACATTAAAAAATGATTTTCAAATATGTCTGCGAGCGAAGCCCTGGACGGTGTTTGACTAAGACTGTAATCTAACAGCCAGGATCAAATGGAGGGGTCCTGAACCCTACTTTGAGAAGCCATGGACGGAGTGTTTGACTTAAACAGTAATCTAACAGCCAGGATCAAATGGAGGGGTCCTGAACCCTACTTTGAGAAGCCCTGGACGGAGTGTTTGACTAAGACTGTAATCTAACAGCCAGGATCAAATGGCAATGGCATACCATTATTAGAAACCATCACCAAAAATATGTAAAGAAGACTAGGAGTGACAAAAATATGTAAAGAAGACTAGGAGTGACACAAATATGTAAAGAAAACTAGGAGTGACACAAATATGTAAAGAAGACTAGGAGTGACACAAATATGTAAAGAAGACTAAGAGTGACAAAAATATGTAAAGAAAATTAGGAGTGACACAAATATGTAAAGAAGACTAGGAGTGACACAAATATGTAAAGAAGACTAGGAGTGACAAACATATGTGACAAAAGAAAACTAGAAGTGACAAAAATATGTAAAGAAAAGAATAGATGGAGCAAAAGACTAACAGAATGGTGCCCATGGGACAGTAAATGCAGTAGGAAAAGACCAGACACAAGATGGAGGGACGAGAAGGAAAAGTTTTAAGACGTGGCAGAGGTTAGCACAAGATAGGTCCTCATGGAAGGAGATGGGAAAGGCCTTTGTCCAGCAGTGGACTTTTAACGGCTGATGATGATGTCTAGAAAAACCCTTCTCTTTTAAAAAAATTCCGCCCACCCCAAATAGGTTTTTAGGGGGGGGGGGGTTCAATTTGAAATGTAAATTTAGGCTGTCCCACAGCATTCACGTTTTTTGAAAATTCAGACTTTTTTAGTGATCACTGCCCAACAAAAGGCGAGAGAAGTAATTTATTCATCGATCACTCCTTTTTCCAATTTTTTAATTGATCACCCCGAACACGGCATGCTACCAAAAGACATTGGTCACGTGATGGTTTCTATTGAGTGACTAACCAGACCTGTATAATTAGTCTTTAGTTATAATCTAATAGTAACTCAATATAGAAACAAATAACTACCAAAAATTGGTCAAAACTTACAACATATTATACTATTACTATTACTACTAAGGGTCCATCTTCCCACGATTCTCTTACCCTACCAAAACGGGATTGGGGTACGAATTCAAAAAGTATATAATGGCTACAATATTAAAGTTGTTTTCAAACATACACACGCACTCCGAGGTCTGCTAAGTAATGTGGGCCCTACCCATGACCCAAAACTGGTGAACAACTGTGTTTACGTCATCCCCTGTAAATGTGGTATTATCTATATTGGAGAAACAGGCTGCCCCCTCAAGCTCAGACATGATGAACACAAAAAAGCCATAATCCAGGGCGAGATAGAAAAATCGGCTATGGCCGACCACATCTTGAGAGAGAAAGGCGACCATCTTCCTCTCTGGGAGGAAGTCCAGATTATTGACAGAGAACGATGTTGGAAGCAGAGAAAAAAAGTGTGTAGTTCAACCTGATATGGCTTCTGCTGCTCAACAGACCCAAACCTGACAAGACAAAGACACAGAAACACCTGAGCCCTGCATTATAAGGGTTACCCCCTTAAAAATAAAAACTTCTGTTTACCCCATCACCTCGGATTTTACACCTGAAAAGGCCGAAGAATGGATCGGCCAAAGCGCCGTGTTTACAACACAAACAACAAGAAGGAGTTCAATTGTCAGAAGAACCATTTGAATATTTATTATTATCTATACTAACCTATACCAATCCAAAATGACAGGGTTATTTATGTCTGGATCGGCAATAAGGAGCCATTATTAATTCAAGTATCCTAATTTTAAGTTTTTTGAAAGTCTCAAATTAAGAAAATTCACAACTGACATTGTACAGTATGGGGGAAAAAGTCATAGAAAGAAACTTATTTTATTAAAAATATAACTTATTTCCTTATAAAATAAAGTTGATGGCCAAATTTGACAAATCTGGCCTTTTTAAATAGCTTTTGGCCATGAACTTTTTGGTTTGGCCATATTTAAATTTTGAGCCATTTTGACTTCCTTTTTTTTTTGGTGTGCTGAGAGTATTTGCATTTGGCCATTTTTGCGAGTTTTGAACCAGAAACTGTCTTTCCCCTCCCAATTTCTTCTTCACTGTTTCAGCTACATCAAAGAAAGTCACAAGGACATTGTTGTATTGTGTTGACAGACACAGCTTATCTGTTGAATTTGACATACTTCTTTGATATGGAAACGGCATGTCTCATTTTTCCACCCTTTAATTCTATTATTCGTTGTACAATCTATCTCATTTGGACCAGTCCATTATGAGGTGTAGGATCTCAGCTAGCAGATTGTATAGATTAAGTTTTACGATGCTTACTATGAGAAAAAATAAATTACTTAAATAAATAAATGATTAAAATGTAACAAAAACAAAATTTATTTTTAAAAAATTAGTGAAAGCATTGTATAGAGATAATAAAAAAAATACTAGTTATTCCTTTAAAAAGATTATCAAATATTTCTGCGATCCCCAATAATTATTATGCAACCCGCGGAGGGGTTCCTGAACCCTACTTTGAGAAGCCTTGTATTATGTTTGACTAAGACTGTAATCTAACAGACAGGATCAAATGGCATGCCATTTATTGTGTTTGTCCGTCTTGAGCTGAGATTTGTTTTTAAACAACTTGTTTGTCCGTGGTCACTGATTGTGATTAAATTCATTGTTTATAGAGATTCCATCCGGAAACTTGTCCATAGTGGGCTGACGGCATTGTTTCAGACAAAACATTCATGTTAAATAAACAGACGCTGGCTGTAATAATTTTAGAAATATAATACACTAGCAGGGAATCAATCCTGGCATTAACTGCGCATTTGAAAACACAGAAATAAAATGTTCTTTAATATATGTCTTCTTACAACCTTGCCAATGTGCTTAAAGTGTAAAGTATATAACGGTTGCATAATACCAGACATGACTTACAGATGCGGAACATGGAAATTGACAAAATGAGCTGAAAACCAACTTAGAATAGCACAGAGATCCATGTAAAGAGCAATGCTAGGGATAACTCTAAGAGATAGAAAAAGATCAACATGGACCAGAGGAAGGACTAGATTGAAGGATATTATACAAATAATTAAGATGGGCTGGACACCTAGCAAGAAGAGATGACAATAGATGGGGGAAAAGACTAACCAATTGGTGCCCATGGGACAGTAAATGCAGTAGGAAAAGACCAGACACAAGATGGAGGGACGAGATAGAAAAGTTTGCTGGTAAGACGTGGCAGAGGTTAGCACAATCTATGTCGTAATGGAAGGAGATGGGAAAGGCCTTTGTCCAGTAGTGGACCTATAACGGCTGATGATGATAATGATAATGACACAACACAACCAGGTTTGAGTGTCGCACACCTTCAAGCATGTTCACGCACACTCCTAGACTGACCTGAGCAGGCCCGCAAGCAGCCTTGGAGGGGCAACGTAGTCCACACAGTTTTTCTATGACCGTTATTAAAATGTTTGAAAGTGGAAGTTTGGGTTTAAGATTTGGATAATATGAAATTTATTAAAAAAATTTCTTTCAACACCAAACGATATTTGGCAATTCTTCATTTAGTGAAGGCAAAATTTAAACCATTGTCAAAATCGACTACGGATGCACAAAAGGACAAAAAGAAAGTGACTTAACTCAAACCATACAAATGACTAATTCTATTAAATAACGATTGTAAATTGTAAAATTCCATGCACTCACTCACTCGATGTTTAAAAATGGTGCACAACTTTTGCGCTCTGTTTTTAACATTGAGTGAGCGAGTGTGTGGAAAATTCATGAAAGAAAAGCAGAAGTTAATTATAATAAATTATATTGTTATTGCTTTGAGTATCACCCAGTGTAAGTTAATACTTATTGTCCTTTCGTGCATCTGTAGTCGATTTAGTCGAACAGTGGTTAAGATCATTGCATTTACAAAACGAAGGATTGCTCGGTATTTCAGTTTACAAATAAGGAAATAACCGAAAGGAACTAATGGAAGTAACTGAATACTTCGAAGGTGTACTTCCGTATGATGGATGGAAAGTAACAGTCCAATTTAGCACTGTAGTTACAATGTAAATCTAAAGGCTTGAAAAAATAATTTTTTGGAAAACTGACAAATTTCTGTAGGAAACGAGGGTGTTATGGATTGAAAGCAGAAGCAATTACTTGCGAAAATTATTGTTATCTAATTTTTTCAAATATTTGACAAAAATTTCTGAAATAAATGTAGGTCAAATTCAGTATTTAGAGAATTATTAGGTTTTTAAATTTATACCTAAATACGGTTATTTGAAAAGATATAAAAATATCACTTTAGAGCCAAATCATTCACTTCCACTTTAAAAGTTAATTTTTATCAAAATTCTTTCTGAAAGAAATGAAGGTCAGATTCAGTCAAAGCGAATCTGTTTACATAGTAAGACTACTATTACAGTCTATGACTGACGATGACTGTTGACTAAAATCAAAAACTTAATTTAAATAAATTTTATAGAGCGGCTTTGTTTGCATTAGAAATTTAAATTACATTTGCTTAACTGAATCATAACCGAAAAAAGAAAAACATTGACAATCAATGATAACTTTAACATTAAAAGTTGAAGTGAGTGATTTGGCAGTAAAGTGGTATATTTTTTAATCTTTTCAAATAACCACATTTAGGCATACATTTAAAACTCAATATTTCCCACATGACTGAATCTAACATTCATTTCGATGACGTCATGAGTTATATTGACTAAAACCAAAATAGCAAACAAAAAGAATTTGTGTTTGTTTTTAAATGCAACAAGCCTGGCTGTTCTAAAGTCAAACTCTGCTCCTACTTCTACTTACTTGCGTAATTCTACTATAAATTTTGGAGGTATGTAAGACTTGTCTGTAACATACCAGGCTAGTGATCACTAGGTCATGAGACAGGTCGTACGGTCAAATTTGAAAACGGTCTTGAAAAATTTTAAATTTCTCTTTGCTTCTATTTTGTTCATGTGTGCACACAAACATACAAACAGACAGACAAAGAGTCTCAACTATAATTACTAGTCCATGACCCATCGCTTTGCTCACAACTGGCTCAGCGGTTGAATGCTACTAATACTATATGTGACAGATATGTAGAAATAGAGAGGGGTGAAGAGAAAGTTAGGTAGTTTAATAATAAGATAGGAATAGAGGGGAGAAAAAATAAAGTTAGGTGGTTTGATAAGAGGCTAGGAAGGGAGAGTTAGAAAAGAAAGTTAGGTAGCTTAATAAGGGGGTAGTAAGAGAGAAGGGTGAGGTCAGGGTAGGAAGATATGAAACTAATGCATAAGATAAAAATATGTTTGGTTGGTAAAGATTGGAAGGGATAAGGGAGAGAATGAAAAGATACAGGCAAAGGGTGAGTGAAGAGCAGAAACACAAGATAATGGATAATCTTAGCTGTTAACACCCATGAAATTTGCACAGGTCCAGTTAGTGTCTATTATTAACTCTTCAGATTTTGTGTTACAACATATATATATATGAAATCAAATTATGGATAATTGTAT